>MCJB01049108.1:70996-82777 GCA_002018475.1 Nicotiana obtusifolia | reverse complement strand
CCAAATGCGGACCGCATATGGGTTTTGCGACCAGAATGCGATCGCATTCTGGCATCTGACATTTTATTTCCGTTCCGATTTTTGACCCACTATAAATAGGGAGCCATAAAACTAACATGCAAAAACCCTCTTATTTTCGGCACTTCCTCTGTAAAACTCACCAAACCACCTTCAAACCCTAGGAAATCAACCTTCAAATCACCTTGTAAACAACCCCAAGTTCCATGAAAAAAACACCTCCATCACATGACAATCAACCTCCAATTACCAACCCAGCTCTCCCCGTCTAAACCCATCAAAACCCAGCTGGAAAATCATTAAAAATAGTCCCAAATACGCTGAAAAACAACCGTGGAATCACACCCTTCAAACCCCAACACCCATTACGAAATTTCCCACTTCCTAACCCCAAAACCCTAGCACAAAATGCTGCCAATTTCGTTGTGGAACAGTGCCAAAATATTTTAGACGAGTTTGAGGCTCGAAGGCTTGTGGTTTTGATTGTTGCAAAGATTTGAATTTATTGGAAACCTTGAATTTAGAAGCAAAGCAAGGTAAGTGGTTGTTCTAACCTTATCTTGAGGGATTAGGAATTTTGTCCTATTTGTTAATTTGCTTCTTGTTGAGAACAATGCATAGGTACGGTGACGAGTACCTATACATTGGTGTCGAGCATGACCGTGGGTCGTATATTGATAGTTGTTGTGACATTATTGTTCTAATTATTGAATATTATCCGTGACATTGTTGTGATATTATGAAAGTGGGAGCGGGTGGCACGCCTGCCACAAGATATTGTGAAATGAGGGCGGGTGGTACGCCTACCACATGATTTTCCCATTATAATTGTTCCTCTTGATTATAGGTTTGTGTATCTTCTATTCGGCACAATTTAGATTATTAGATGGACTAGTTGAATAAGGAATTGTTAGAAGTCAAAAGGGGGTTCAGTGTCTAAGTCATGGGTAGTGTTTTTAGGAGTTCGTTAGAATTTTAAAGGATCCAGTGTTACTTTAGTAGAGTCGTGTCTAGAGTTAATGAAATGGTAATCGGGTTGGGAGGTTAATTGTAGGATTTTGACTGTAATTGGGTACTGATGTTGATCGAGCTAAGTAGGAGTCGAGTTTAGTATGGTTATAGCTGAATTTGCCCTGGCCAGGATGATTGTTTTTGCCATTGTTTGTTCTCTTGTCGGGAAGTTGTTATGTTGATTTGTTCCCTTGCCGAGGCTTCTTGTGATTGTTGTGATAATGAAAGTGGGAGCGGTTGGCACGCCTGCCACGTGATATTATAAAAGTGGGAGTGGGTGGCACGCCTGCCACGTGATATTATGAAAGTGGGAGCGGGTGGCACGCCTGCCACGTGATATTATGAAAGTGGGAGCGGGTGGCACGCCTGCCACGTGATATTATGAAAGTGGGAGCGGTTGGCACGCCTGCCACGGGAATGTGATATATAAATGGGAGCGGGTGGCACGCCTGCCACAAGAGGTTACTGTAAGTGGGAAAGGGTTGCACGCCTGCAACAAGATGGTTACTGGAGGAAAAAGGCTGGATCGTATCACCTTTCATTGTGTTAAAGGCTGAATTGTTGTTTTCTATCTTACTCTTCGATGGTTCTTTTTGTTCTGTTTGACTGTTGTCTCGTGTATGCTTTCATTTCCCCGCTTAAAATTGTCCTTGTATTTTTTTTATCTTCTGCTGTAGATACATATGTGTTCATAATTTCATAGATTTATCTGGAGTCTGGTCCTAGCCTCGTCACTACCTCTCCGGGGTTAGGCCAGGCACTTACCAGCACTTGGGGTCGGTTGTGCTGATACTATGCTCTGCACTCTTTTGTGCAGATCCCAGTGCCGCAGGCTTCGAACAGTAGGAGGCTTCCAGCCTCGATTTCCAGGCGACCCAAGGTAGATCTGTAGACGTTCGTGGATCTTGGAGTCTCCTGCCCTTTTCTTGTACCTGTCTCTTCTATGTAGTTCAGAAGCGCAGTGTTTTTGTTATTTCTTCAGATCCTTATTTGTAGTACTCTTAGACAGTCTGTGAAACTGTGACGCTAGATCTTGAGTAGTCTGTAAGGGATATTGTATTGATGATGTTTTGTAAAGTATGAAATTTAATTCATATCGTTGGTTGATGTTACCATTCTTAGTTGATATTTTTGTGCTGCAAATGAATTCGTAAGTAGAAAAAGGGTAAATAGTCTGGTTGATTGGCTTGCCTAGCTTTTACTAGTAGGTGCCATCACGATTCCCGAGGGTGGGAAATCCGGGTCGTGACAGGTTGGTATCAGAGCCCTAGGTTTACATAGGCCTAACAATTCACAGACAACCTCGGTAGAGTTTGAGGGATCGGTACGGAGACGTCCGTATTTATCCCCCAGAGGCTACAGAGTTATGAAAAACTCCACTTTTGTTTATTCTTGTCGTGCGGTTTGCCTCTCAAATACTAATTTTTTCCTACTCTGTTCTTTCGCAAATGGTGAGAACACGCGCTTCTTCATCTATCGCTCCGCAGCCTGAGCCCCCAGCAATAGTTTCCACGGGGGGCAGAGGGCGAGGTCGAGGTCGTGCTGGGGGTCGAGGCAAGGGCAGGACTCAGCCTCCTGCAGCCACACCAATGGCAGAACCTCAGATTGATCTTGACGAGGAGGTTCCGGCCCCAACAGTTCCGGTGGGCCCAGCTCAGGTCCCTGAGGGGTTTATTGCTACCCCAGTCCTTCAGGACGCTTTGGTCCGGTTGGTGGGCCTCATGGAGAAGGTCACTAGAGTAGGCTTACTTCCTGTAGCACCAACCACTCCTCAGGCTGGGGAAGGGGCTCAGACTACGGCTAATCGTACTCCGGAGCAAGTAGCTCCCCAGGTTCAGGTCCCAGCAGTTCAGCCAGCTATGATGGTTCAGCCGGAAGCAGTAACTCAGGCCGGCAATGGGGCGGCCATGTCCGCCGATGCTTTGTGGAGACTGGATAGGTTCACCAAGCTCTTCACTACTACCTTCAGCGGTGCTTCTTCGGAGGATCCCCAGGACTTCCAATACAGTTGCCACGAGGTCCTCAGGAATATGTGTATTGTCGAGACCAACGGGGTAGACTTCGCAGCTTTTCACCTGTCTGGATCCGCCAAGACTTGGTGGAGGGATTATTGCTTGACTAGACCAGTCGGTCTGCCACCTTTAACTTGGGAACAATTTACAGAGTTGTTTCTGGAAAAGTTTCTCCGCGTCACTCAAAGAGAGGCTTATCGAAGGCAGTTTGAGCGCCTTCAACAGGGGTCCATGACAGTTACCTAGTATGAGTCCAGGTTCATCGACTTGGCTCGACATGCTCTCATCATACTCCCTACAGAGAGGGAGAGGGTGAGGAGATTTATTGACGGTCTCATTTAGCCAATTCGCCTTCAGATGGCTAGGGAGACTGGTAGTGAGATTACATTCCAGGAGGCGGTCAATGTGGCCCGCAGAGTCGAGATGGTTTTGTCACATGGAGGTGGTCATGGGTCCAATAAGAGACCCCGCCATTCCGGCCGATTCATTGGTACTTCGTCTGGAAGCAGAGATTCATATGGTAGAGGCTATCTTCCTAGGCCCTTCCAGTCAGCTCTCCAGGCTTCTCACAGTTCTTCAGGTAACCGCGGTCCTCAGATGCAGTATTCCGATCAGCAGTCTATCAGTGCACAACCGCTACAAAGTTTCCAGAGTCGGCAGCTTAGGGCTTGTTACTTGTGTGGCGACACGAGGCACATTGCTAGGTATTGCCGTCGTGCTCTAAGCAATTCTCCACACCAGGATTCCTGTGTTATGACTCAGGCACCAGATGTTCCGCAGCCCGCCCAGCTAGCTAGAGGTGGGGGTAGAGGTGCTAGAGGTAGAGGTAGAGGTGCTGGAGGTGGAGCTCAGGTTGGCAGAGGTGGGGGCCAGCCAACAGCAGGCCGTCCTAGAGATGTGATTCAGGGTGGTGGGGCTCAGCCCCGATGTTATGCTTTTCCAGCCCGGCCCTAGGTGGAGGCTTTGGATGCAGTGATTACAGGTACAGTTCTGGTCTGTGATAACGATGCTTCGGCATTATTTGATCCAGAGTCTACCTACTCGTACGTCTCCTCTTATTTTGCACCGTATCTAGCCATGCCAAGTGACTCATTGAGTGTCCCTGTTTATGTATCTACTCCGGTGAGTGATTCCATCGTGGTAGATCGAGTCCATCGTTCTTGCGCGGTAGTAATTAGGGGTTTTGAGACCCGTGTAGACTTATTGCTTTTAGACATGGTCGATTTTGATGTCATATTGGGGATGGACTGGTTATCACCTTACCACGCCATCCTGGACTGCCATGCCAAGACGGTGACCTTAGCCCTACCGGGTATGCCTCGTTTGGAGTAGAGAGGGACTCCTGGTCATTCCACCCGTAGCATTATCTCGTACATGAAGGCTCGACGCATGGTCGAGAAGGGGTGTTTGGCTTATTTGGCCCATGTTCGTGATTCCAGTGCTGAGGTCCTCTCTATTGAATCTGTGCCCGTGGTTCGTGAGTTTCCCGAGGTTTTCCCATCTGACCTGCCGGGGATGCCACCCGACAGGGATATTGACTTTTGCATTGATGTGGCTCCGGGCACTCAACCCATTTCTATTCCGCCGTATCGCATGGCCCCGCCAGAGTTAAAAGAGTTAAAGGAGCAGTTGCAAGACCTACTCGAGAAGGGTTTCATTAGACCCAGTGTTTCACCTTGGGGTGCGCCCGTGTTGTTTGTTAAAAAGAAGGACGGGTCAATGAGAATGTGCATCGATTACCAGTAATTGAACAAGGTTACCATCAAGAATAAGTACCTATTGCCGAGGATCGATGATTTGTTCGATCAGCTCCAGGGTGCCAGGGTATTTTCAAAGATTGATCTGAGGTCTGGCTATCATCAGCTGAAGATTAGGGCATCCGATGTCCCTAAGACAACTTTCCGTACTCGGTACGGGCATTACGAATTCTTGGTTATGTCATTTGGATTGACTAATGCCCCAGCAGCTTTTATGGACTCGATGAACCGAGTGTTCATACCCTATATGGATTCGTTCGTGATAGTCTTCATTGACGACATCCTGGTATATTCCCGCAGCCAGGAGGAGCACGAACAGCATCTCAGAGCGGTTCTTCAGACATTGAGGGATAGTCGGTTGTATGCTAAGTTTTTGAAATGTGAATTCTGGTTGAATTCGGTTACATTTCTGGGTCATATTGTGTCGGCAGAGGGCATTCAGGTTGATCCGAAGAAAATTGAGACGGTCAAAAACTAGCCTAGGCCGGCATCAGTCACAGAGATCCGGAGTTTCTTGGGAATGGCAGGCTACGATCGTCGGTTCGTGGAAGGGTTTTCATCTATTGCAGCCTCGATGACCAAGTTGACCCAGAAAGGTGCCCAGTTCAGGTGGTCGGATGAGTGTGAGGCGAGCTTTCAGAAGCTCAAGACAGCTCTGACCACGGCACCAGTGTTAATCTTACCCACAGGCTCAGGGTCTTACATAGTTTATTGTGATGCCTCTCGTATTGGGCTTGGTGCAATGCTTCAAGGCAGTTGAAGGTTCACGAGAAAAACTATCCGGTGCATGATTTAGAATTGGCAGCTATAATCCACGCCTTAAAGATTTGGAGACACTATTTATATGGCGTGCCGTGCGAGGTGTTCACGGATCATAAGAGTCTTCAGTATCTGTTCAAGCAAAAGGAGTTAAATTTGAGGCAGAGGAGGTGGCTGGAATTGTTAAAGGACTACGATGTCACTATCTTATATCACCCGGGAAAGGCCAACGTGGTGGCCGATGCCTTGAGTAGAAAGTCGGCCAGCATGGGCAGTCTTTCTTATATTCCAGTCGGTAAAAGACCCCTTGCTTTGGACGTTCAGACGTTGGCCAATCGACTAGTGAGACTGGACATTTCTGAACCTAATCGGGTATTAGCTTACACGATCGCTCATTCCTCATTGTTAGAACGAATACGTGACCGGCAGTTTGATGATCCCCATCTGTGTGTCCTCAGGGACACGGTGCAACGAGGAGGTGCCAAGCAGGTCACCTTAGGTGATGATGGGATTTTGAGACTACAGGGCCGAGTTTGTGTGCCCAATGTAGAGGGACTTCGGGAATTGATTCTGAAGGAAGCCCATAGTTCTAGGTATTCTATTCATCCGGGTGCCGCAAAGATGTATCGGGATTTGCGACAGCATTATTGGTGGCGTAGAATGAAGAAGGATATAGTTGCGTACGTGGCTCGGTGTTTGAATTGCCAGCAGGTTAAGTGCGAGCATCAGCGACCTGGTGGACTGTTCCAGAGAATTGAACTCCCCGAGTGGAAGTGGGAACGGATCACTATGGATTTCGTTGTTGGACTTCCGCAGACCCGGAAGAAGTTCAACGCAATTTGGGTCATTGTTGACAGGCTGACCAAGTCAGCACATTTCATCCCGGTGGCAGCCTCCTATTCATCCGAGAGGTTAGCCGAGATCTATATCCGGGAGATTGTTCGCCTTCATGGTGTGCCGGTATCTATTATTTCGGATTGAGGTACGCAGTTTACCTCATGCTTCTGGAAGGCAGTCCAGCGAGAGTTGGGCACCCAGGTTGAATTAAGCACAGCATTTCATCCGCAAACGGACGGACAGTCCGAGCGGACTATTCAGATATTGGAGGATATGCTTCGAGCTTGTGTTATTGACTTTGGAGGTTCATGGGATCAATTTTTGCCATTAGCAGAGTTCGCCTACAATAACAGCTACCAGTCGAGCATTCAGATGGCTCCTTATGAAGCTTTATATGGTAGGCGGTGTCGAACTCCGGTTGGGTGGTTCGAGCCGGGGGAGTCTCGGTTGTTGGGTACGGATCTGGTTCAGGAGGCCTTGAACAAGGTCAAAATCATTCAGGAAAGGCTTCGTACAGCTCAGTCCAGGCAAAAGAGCTATGCAGATCGTAAGTCACGAGATATAGCCTTAATGGTTGGTGAACGGGTACTACTCCAAGTGTCGCCCATGAAAGGCGTGATATGATTTGGGAAGAGGGGCAAGCTTAGCCCTAGGTTCATTGGTCCATTTGAAATTCTTGATCGAGTGGGGGAAGTGGCTTATAGGCTTGCATTGCCGCCGAGCTTATCAGCTGTGCATCCAGTTTTTAATGTGTCCATGCTCCGGAAATATCACGGCGATCCGACTCACGTGCTAGATTTCAGCACCGTTCAGTTGGACAAGGACCTGTCTTATGAGGAAGAACCTGTAGCAATTCTAGACAGGCAAGTTCGTCCCTGAGGTCGAGGAATTTTCCTTCTGTTCGTGTTCAGTAGAGGGGTCAGCCTCCTGAGGCATCGACCTGGGAGTCCGAGCCCGATATGCGGAGCCGCTATCCACATCTTTTTCCTGACGCAGGTACTTCTCTATCCTGACCGTTCGAGGACGACCGGTTGTCTTAGTGGGGGAGAATGTAACGGCCCGATGTATCGTAGAAACACATGTGGTGTTAATCATTTAGATTTGGCTTGCTTTAAATGCGAATCCCTCTTTGTAAACTCTGCAATTTTAACATTTTTCCAGGGCATGAGGTATAAGAGGCTAGTAATTAAGAAAAAAATACGAAAAGTTAAGAAATTTCAGATATGCGATCGCATTTCAGATATGCAAACCGCATATCTTACACAGGCATCGCAAAGTGAAACAGAAACCTGAGTATAAAACCAGGTCAGAAATTGCGGTCAGTATGCGATCGCACACTGAAAATGCGGACCGCAAATTCCACTTCCTGGATCGCAAAGTGGAACAGAGAAATTAGGCAAACTTTACGTCAAAAATGCGTCGAGAATGCGAACCGCATTTCAGGTATGCGGACCGCAAATCTGACAGTAAGATCGCAGAGGGAGACAGAGTTTTGGGTCAAATGTTGTGTCAGAAATGCGGCCCAAATACGGACCGCATATGGGTTTTGCGACCAGAATGCGATCGCATTCTGGCATTTGACATTTTATTTGTGTTTCGATTTTTGACCCACTATAAATACGGACCCATAACCCTAACATGCAAAAACCCTCTTATTTTCAACACTTCCTCTGTAAAACACACCAAACCACCTTCAAACCCTAGCAAGTCAACCTTCAAATCACCTTGTAAACAACCCCAAGTTCCATGAAAAAAACACCTCCATCACATGACTATCAACCTCCAATTACCAACCCAGCTCTCCCCGTCTAAACCCATCAAAATCCAGCTGGAAAATCATTAAAAATAGTCCCAAATACGCTGAAAAACAACCGTGGAATCACACGCTTCAAACCCCACGCTTCAAACCCCAACACCCATTACGAAATTTCCCACTTCCTAACCCTAAAACCCTAGCACAAAATGCTGCCAATTTCGTTGTGGAACAGTGCCAAAAAATTTCAGACGAGTTTGAGGCTCGAAGGCTTGTGGTTTTAATTGTTGCAAAGATTTGAATTTATTGGAAACCTTGAATTTAGAAGCAAATCAAGGTAAGTGGTTGTTCTAACCTTAGCTTGAGGGATTAGGAATTTTGTCCTATTTGTTAATTTGCTTCTTGTTGAGAAAAATGCATAGGTACGGTGACGAGTACCTATACATTGGTGTCGAGCATGACCGTGGGTCGTATATTGATAGTTTTTGTGACATTATTGTTCTAATTGTTGAATATTATCCGTGACATTGTTGTGATATTATGAAAGTGGGAGCGGGTGGCACGCCTGCCACAAGATATTGTGAAATGAGGGCGGGTGGTACGCCTACCACACGATTTTCTCATTATAATTGTTCCTCCTGATTATAGGTTAGTGTATCTTCTATTCGGCATAATTTAGATTGTTAGATGGACTAGTTGAATAAGGAATTGTTAGAAGTCAAAAAGGGGGTTCAGTGTCTAAGTCATGGGTAGTGTTTTTAGGAGTTCGTTAGAAGTTTAAAGGATCCAGTGTTACTTTAGTAGAGTCGTGTCTAGAGTTAATGAAATGGTAATCGGGTTGGGAGGTTAATTGTAGGATTTTGACTGTAATTGGGTACTGATGTTGATTGAGCTAAGTAGGAGTCGAGTTTAGTTTGGTTATAGCTGAATTTCCCCCTGGCCAGGATGATTTTTTTTGCCATTGTTTGTTCCCTTGGCGAGAAGTTGTTATGTTGATTTGTTCCCTTGCCGGGGCTTCTTGTGATTGTTGTGATAATGAAAGTGGGAGCGGGTGGAATGCCTACCACGTGATATTATAAAAGTGGGAGCGGGTGGAACGCCTGCCACGTGATATTATGAAAGTGGGAGCGGGTGGCACGCCTGCCACAAGAGGTTACTGTAAGTGGGAACGGGTTGCACGCCTGCAACAAGATGGTTACTGGAGGAAAAAGGCTGGATCGTATCACCTTTCATTGTGTTAAAGGCTGAATTGTTGTTTTCTCTCTTACTCTTCAATGGTTCTTTTTGTTCTGTTTGACTGTTGTCTCGTGTATGCTTTCATTTCCCCGCTTAAAATTGTCCTTGTATTTTTTTTATCTTCTGCTGTAGATACATATGTGTTCATAATTTCATAGATTTATCTGGAGTCTGGTCCTAGCCTCGTCACTACCTCGCCGGGGTTAGGCCAGGCACTTACCAGCACTTGGGGTCGGTTGTGCTGATACTATGCTCTGCACTCTTTTGTGCAGATCCCAGTGCCGCAGGCTTCGAACAGTAGGAGGCTTCCAGCCTCGATTTCCAGGCGACCCAAGGTAGATCTGCAGACGTTCGTGGCTCTTGGAGTCTCCTGCCCTTTTCTTGTACCTGTCTCTTCTATGTAGTTCAGAAGCAGTGTTTTTGTTATTTCTTCAGAACCTTATTTGTAGTACTCTTAGACAGTCTGTGAAACTGTGACGCAAGATCTTGGGTAGTTTGTAAGGAATATTATATTTATGATGTTTTGTAAAGTATGAAATTTAATTTCATATCGTTGGTTGATGTTACCATTCTTAGTTAATATTTTTGTGCTGCAAATGAATTCGTAAGTAGAAAAAGGGTAAATAGTTCGGTTGATTGGCTTGCCTAGCTTTCACTAGCAGGCACCATCATGACTCCTGAGGGTGGAAAATCCGGGTCGTGACAAGATTACAATCACTTATCCAAAGTTTGTAGATGAAAATCCCTCTCCAAAATCGCCTCCTATCGAGTCTAGGGTTCCAAAATATGAAAACGGGCTCAAAATCCCGTCCCTCAACTTTTTGTCCAGTTGCAGGTGTCGCAAATGTGACCTGGAGTTCGCAAATGCGAGAAATAAATGGCAAAAGCGAAGAACCTCACATCCCTACTGTGATCGCAAATGTGATGACATATTCGCAAATGCGAACTTGGACACCTCGCAATTGCTACCCATAAGATCACAAATGCGAACAACTCACCCAGGCCCCCTCCATTGCAAATGCGAACACTTTGTTCGCAAATGTGAACCTAACAAACTACCGCTAACAAAAAAATAGCGATCCAAAACATGCAAATGCGAGACCGGAGGTATCAGATCACACCAGCAAATTTCAAACTCTATCAAACACTCAGGGCTCCAAACCAAACATCAATACAAGTCTACAAACGTAATACGAACTCGTTCGTGCAATAAAATCATCAAAATAACATCAGAAACCATGAATCGGACCTCAAAATACTTGAATTCAACATGAAACTCAAGAACTTCTAAAAACACTATTACTTGTCCGATTCCTTTCAAATCAACTCTGAATGTCTCCAAACTTTGCGGACAAGTTCAAGATGACAAAACGGACTTATTATAAGTCCCGAAACAGATATCCAAACATGATATCTATGAAGTCAACCTATGCTCCAGCTTATCAAAATTCTAAGCCTTCAAATTGTCAACTTTCACAAAACAGCACAAATCAACCTACGAACCGTCAAATTCGATTCCGGGCATACGCCCAAGTCCAAAAATCATGATACGAATCTATCGAAGCCATCGAAATACCGTTTTGAGGTCGTTTCCACAAAAGTCAAAACTCGGTCAATATTTTCAACTTGCTTCTAAAGTGAAAACCACTCATCCAAATTCATCCTGAAACATCCGAAATTCAAACCCGCATGCAAGTCATAATACATAATATGAAGCTAATCAAGACTTCGAACCACTGAACGGAACCTTAAAGCTCAAAAAGACCGGTCAGGTCGTTACAAGCATAACAAGTACAGAAGTAAAGGGACATAAGCCCGACAACTTCATCCCAACCAGATATTATTCCTTTTACTCGTGCCGAAAAGCCTTAGAATCAAATTTTCACATCAACCAAGGGCCCTATTAACACACAAACACACTGTAAAATTCTCAAGACTTCATATTGCCAACTTTTGCAAAATGATACAAATTAACCTACGGACCTCCAAATTCAATTTCGAGCATACGCCCAAGTCCAAAATCACAATACGAACCTATCGGAGCAATCAAAATATTGTTCCGAGGTCGTTTCCACAAAAGCCAAACCACGGTCAACATTTTCAACTTAAGCTTCTAAACTGGAAACACGTCATCCAAATTCATCCTGAAACATTCAAAATTTAAAATCCGACCATGCACGCAAGTCATAATACACAATATGAAGCTACTTAAGACCTCAAACCACTGAACAATACCTTAAAGCTTAAAACGACTGGTCGGGTCGTTACGTTCTCCCTCTCTTAAACAAACGTTCGTCCTTGGACATGCCAAGAATCCTTCAAAAGCATCAAATCACTGTATAATTTCACCATGCATATACACACGGGTGAACAATCCACATAAGCCCGACAACTTCAT
>MCJB01049108.1:40033-64584 GCA_002018475.1 Nicotiana obtusifolia | reverse complement strand
GTGGGAGCGGGTGGCACGCCTGCCACGTGATATTATAAAAGTGGGAGCGGGTGGCACGCCTGCCACGTGATATTATGAAAGTGGGAGCGGGTGGCACGCCTGCCACAAGAGGTTACTGTAAGTGGGAACGGGTTGCACGCCTGCAACAAGATGGTTACTGGAGGAAAAAGGCTGGATCGTATCACCTTTCATTGTGTTAAAGGCTGAATTGTAGATGAAAATCCCTCTTCAAAATCGCCTCCTACCGAGTCTAGGGTTCCAAAATATGAAAACGGGCTAAAAATCCCGTCCCTCAGCTTTTTGTCCAGTTGCAGGTGTCGAAAATGTGACCTGGAGTTCGCAAATGCGAGAAATAAATGGCAAAAGCGAAGAACCTCACATCCCTACTGTCATCGCAAATACGATGACATATTCGCAAATGCGAACTTGGACACCTCACAATTGCTACCCATAAGATCACAAATGCGAACAGCTCACCCAGGCCCCCTCCATTGTAAATGCAAACACTTTGTTCGCAAATGTGAACCTAACAAACTACCGCTAACACCAAAATTGCGATCCTAAACTCGCAAATGCGAGACCGGAGGCATCAGATCACACCAGAAAATTTCAAACTCTATCAAACACTCAGGGCTCCAAACCAAACATCAATACAAGTCTACAAACGTAATACGAACTCGTTCGTGCAATCAAATCATCAAAATAACATCAAAAACCATGAATCGGACCTCAAAACACTTGAATTCAACATGAAACTCAAGAACTTCTAAAGACACTATTGCTTGTCCGATTCCTTTCAAATCAACTCTGAATGTCACCAAACTTTGCGGACAAGTTCAAAATGACAAAACGGACTTATTACAAGTCCCGAAACAGATATCCAAACATGATATCTATGAAGTCAACCTATGCTCCAGCTTATCAAAATTCTAAACCTTCAAATTGTCAACTTTCACAAAACAGCACAAATCAACCTACGAACCTTCGAATTCGATTCCGGGCATACGCCCAAGTCCAAATATCACGATACGAATCTATCGAAGCCATCGAAACACCATTTTGAGGTCGTTTCCACAAAATTCAAACCTCGGTCAATATTTTAAACTAGCTTCTAAAATGAAAACCACTCATCCAAATTCATCCCGAAACATCCGAAATTCAAACCCGCAAAAGACCGGTCAGGTCATTACAAGCATAACAAGTACAAAAGTAAAGGGACATACATAAAATGGAAAAGCAAAGGAAAGTGTCACTAAGTAAGCCACAACTCATAGTTCTACAAAAACTCTAAACAACCTTTCAAAAGTAAATAACGAAGCCACAAAGCCAATTCCTCAATCCGAATAGCAAATGAAGAACAATAAAATCAACAAACTGCACGACATCACCCTTCGAGCTTTTACTCTCATCCTCACAATGTTATATAATAGCTAGCACGGAAACACCCTTCATGCATATCCTCACTTTCTCTAAAGTACGAAAACACCCTTCGTGAGATGATATTAATAAAGCACAAAAATACCCTTCGTGTACAATCACTCTCTTTCTCGCAAGCACGACAACACCTTTCGTGCATTACATACGTCCCCACCAAGCATTACATATAACACAGTACCAAGCAAGGAGGGAAGCATAAACAACATCAAGAAAAGTACTTGAAAATAACTCGCCATATGAGAATTTACCAGTGTTTTTGTACAAACAACCAAATCACAATTCAATGATCTCAACGCCCAATATTTCAATAAGCTCAACATAGGAAATAACATGAATGCGAGAAAGTAAAGAGTTTCATAATGTATCTAAAGTATGGAAGTCATAATACACAAAGTAACATGGCACAAATAAGAGTAATTCTACCCGCATCTTTATCCCATGATCAACGCACTTACACTCTTCACCTTGTACATACGGCCCCCAACACGTAGATCATGTAGCAAATAGACTCAATTACACCCTAATTACCTTAATCAAGGTTGACCAAGACACTTATCTCTTTTTGAAACAAGATCAATAATCCAACACGGCCTTCCTCTTAGAACAAGCCTCCGACCCATCCGAATCTAGTCAAATATTGTTTAAACAAGTCAAAACAAGCATTAGAAACTACCCTCGTATGAAAAAGGTTTGATCTTTAACATATTTGGAAAAGTCAACCAAGAGTCAACACGGACCCACGTTGTCGAAATCCGAAATTAAGACCAAATCTCGATTACCCATGCACACCCGAGTCCAAGTATGTGATTTGTTTCGAAATCCAACCTCAATTTGAGGTCAAAATCTCAAAATCCTAAATTTCTACCCAAAACCCTTATTCTACTCTCATAAATCTTGGATTTGATAGTGAAAATTCATGAAAAAGTAATAGAAATAAAAAAAAAAAAAAAAAAAAAGTTACTAACCAATGAAGTTAGGAAGAAATTGCTCACCAAAAAAATAGTGTAAATGAGCAATGTACCTAAATCCATATCCTTTACCCAGCTGTAGATATCCCAATTAGGAACTCTCGTTCATAATTGAAATATTTGCAAAAGCAAATCACTTATCGCAAATGCGATCAGTGTTTGAGTCCCTCAGATGTCATAAATGTGACTAATCCTTCACATTTGCGAAGGCCCAGCCTTTCACAAAAGTGAATCAAGGTTTGCAAATGTGAAGCTATTCCTCACTCCTCCACATTGCAATTGAAACCTAATCCTCGCAATTGTGATACCCGTCTACTCGTAAAAGCAGGCAGAACTTCGCAAGAGCAAAGTACCCTATCCCTTCCCATCTTCGCAAATGCGAGCTATGCAAAGTATATGTGAACAGATCTTCGCATATGCAGCCCCAGCATACCAGAAATCCTAGCTATGCAAAAACAATTTGAAACCTATTTGAAACTCATCCAAGCCACTCGGGCTCCAATCCAAACACTCACACAAGTATCTTAATATCATACAAACTGGGTTGCAAGCTCATAGTAACAAAATAACATCTAAAATCAAGAATTGACCAATAAAACTCAAGATTTTTAAAAGTTCAAACTCAAATTTTCAACTTTCTACATAACATGCCGAAATATGTGTAGTCCAAATCATCATACGAGCCTACCAGAATCGTCAAAATACCAATCCAAGGTCTTTTACCAAAAAATTGACCGTGGTCAACTCTAGCCAATTTCAAAGTCCAAAATTACATTTTTTTTAAAAATTAACATTTAATCTTTCCGAAAATCGACAGGGATGACACACGGAAGTCATAAATCATCAAATAGATCTATGGAAGGTCTCGAAACACAAAATGGGGAGCTAATACTCAAAACAGTCTATTGGGTTGTTACATCAAATGGTTTAGTTTTTCCTTTTTGGATAAGGGATCGAAGGTTTAACCCTTATTCGCTACAATATTTTTCAAGAAGAAAGACCAAATTTATAAAAATAAAAGTATCCTTCAGGACTCGATCCTGTGCAAATAATAAGCAGGAGAAACAAAGCAAGAGATATGTCGAATACTGGTAAGAGCATCAACTGAGAGCTATAGAGCAATTAACAGACATGGCAACAAGTCATAACCTCATACCCTTTTCTACAAATGAAATAATAATCATGAATTACGTGCAAGGATCAAATCCAAACATCACAAAGAAATATCGTTGCGTGCAACCCGATCCTAATCTCAATTAACACTGTTGTAGCGTGCAACCCGATCCTATCATCAATAAACATTGTTGGAGCGTGCAACCCGATCCCAATATTAATAAACTCTTTTGCAGCGTGTAATCCGATTGCAATATCAATAAAACATTGTTGCAGCGTGCAACCAATCCCAATATCAATAATATCATATGAAACCGCAACAACCAAACTCGGGAAAAGTTTACAATGTAACACTAAGAAAATGAACACGCGGTATTCAACTAGGTAATACAACTTGGATAGAGTAAGGTGAGTTGTCCCATAACAAAAGCTAGTCTATCGTATATAATGACAAGGCCTCCACAAAGCATAGCACACAACCAATCTAAAAGTCGTCCAATCCGGTTAAGCAAAGGAGAATAGAACATGAAACGAGTAAAGATATTTGTCAAGTAAGAACAGGGATCAAATGAAGGCATTCAATATATATGAAATCATGTAGCAACTAGAAACATGTAGCAAGTAAAGGAATTTAATAAGTAAAGGCGTATGGTAATTAAAAGCATATTGTAAGTGAAGACATGTAGTGAGTGAAGACATGTAGCAGGTTAAAGTATCTAACAAGTAAATCACGTGACAATTAGAGGCATGTAACATGTAGGGGTTTACAAATGAAACTGACAAACCCTACCAATCAGATAATCCGAGTCAAACCGAGAAACAAAACCCGACTATGGTTTGGTTCGATTTGGTTTGGTGTTGAAAAAAAAAACCCGACCATATTTGGCTTAGTTTGGTATTAACTAAAAAAAGTCAAATCGAAACCAAACCAATCCGATATTATATGTATAGAAGTTTTAAACATATTTAATACATAAAAATATTTATTGTAGTGTATTTATAAATATTTCTTAAGCTTTTTTTTATAGTTTTATCTTTTAACGTATTATTTCAAGTTTGGGCTTATAATTTTTGGATGCTCCAATAAGTTTTATAGTCCATAAATGTTAGTAACTCAAATAAATCCTAAACCAAAATCAAATCAATACTAATGATGATAAAATACATTTAATTCAATTGTACTATGAATGAAAATAGTGTTGGATATCTATTTTTTTTCGTCGTTTAAATAAAATATATAACTCATTTTTTTTAGTAGTTAGTCATGTAAATAATACTACTTATTACTCGTAATTTTAAATTATGTTTGTTTTCATTATGGCTTATTAATAATATTTATTTTATGTGATTTTATTATCTTTATTGTTGAATGTTTTAGTACAATGCCATGACTAATCTCATATTTATGTTATTTTATTGAAAAACATCTTATATAGTTCTGTCTTACTAGGATTAAAGAAATATTTGGAGCATAAATTTTACGTTTTGTGCTATGAAGTCTTAAGGGAAAAAAATAAAAAAAAAACCTGAAAACTCGAAAAACCCGAGAAAAATCGAGATTACAAAACCCGATTTTTATCGGTTTGGTATGGTATTTAGATTTAATAACCCGATACAATTGGTTTGGTTTGATAATTAGAAAATCCAAACCAACCCGACCTATATACACCCCTAGTAACAGGTATGAGCTAATAACAAGTAAAGGCATGAATTCGAAGAGGACATATAGCAGAAGTAAATCATGTAAAAACATAGGTATAACAGTAACAGACAAGGTAAAGACATACTCCCTCTGTTTCAATTTAAATGACATACTTTCCTTATTAGTCAGTTCCAAAAAGAATGATACATTTCTTCTATAATTGAAAATAATTCAACTTTAAACTCTTCATTTTACCTATTTTCCCTTAATGAGAAGCTTTTATAACCACAAAAATATCATGGCCCCACAAATCTTTTACCCCTTAAACTTTTAAGACCACAAGTTTCAAAAATCATCTTTTTTTTCTTAAACTCTGTGCCGAGTCAAACTACCTCATCTAAATTGAAATAAAGGGAGTAGTTATTACTATAACAAGCCAAAGGGAGAACACAGAGGTAACTACGTAAGGAACTCAAATGGAAGGTATAATACAAAACAGCAAACATTAATAGAAACCAAAGTAAGGGCATGTAAGTACTTAACAAATGAGTAATCATAACATAAATCCAACTTTCTTTCTTTTCGCACGGTAATAACCAACAAACCAATCTCATTTCAAACTGCACGGAAATACTCATCATGCCAATATCATATCAAGCGCACAGAAATTCCCATCGTGCCAAACATAGCCCAAAGGCCCAACCATCATCTCTTATTACGAATAAAGAAGCTCAATTAACATGTCCATAACATGTATAGATATAGGATCATGATACCCCAATCGAATTAAGTATGCAACGAATCTCAAAAACAGCACATTAATTCCTTTTTAATAAGTCATATATTCTAGCATGATTCCTAACACAGTTAATTGTGTTTATTAGTCATCGTATTAAATGAAGCATAGGTTAAAAAATCATTAAGTTCAACAAAGGCACAAAGAAGCATATAATTCCTTCTCCCGAGCATGGAAACCCTGGCACATGCATATAAGCTCGTCACCTCGTATATGCATCAACCCCATATGTAGCAAACAATGTCAATTAGTGGGAAAATTTTCCTCAATAAATCTAGGCAAGATACTAACCTCAAACAAGCCGAATCGATACACTAAAAGCGTCATCCTGCACGAATCAACCTCTGAACGGCTCGAAACTAACCAAAAGCAACTAAAAAATATCCAATAATACTATAGGAATCGAACCCAAACGATAAAGGTCGGATCTTTAATCAAATACTCAAAGTCAACCAAAAGGTTAACCCGGTCCCGTATCCCAAAATCTGAGAAAACTCACAAATTCCGACAACCCAGTCAAATACGAGTGCAACTATACTAATTTCATCCAATTCTGACTCTGAATCAATGTTCAAAACCAATTTATTCATTTTGGAAAAGTTTGGACAAAAGCCTCCAATTTCTCTTTTAGATTCGTCAATTAAATGCCAAAATCAAAGGTAGAATCATGTAAAATAATCAAATCCAAGTCAAAATACTTTACCCAATCGAAATAGTAAAAATTCTCTTCCAAATAGCCCAAATTCGAGCTCCAAATGTCAATTTATTATATAATAAACTCAATGTCCGGAAATAAACCTTTATATAGATACTTCAAGCGTACCTTTCGCGATCACGGGACCCACTTTGCGATCGCTAAGCACTAAGAAGAACACAGCCAAATTACACTACATGTTCCAGACACTTCTCCCTCGAACGCGATGAAAGCTGATGCCATACCTACGCGAACGCGTCGCCTACCATGCGAACGTGATAACCAAAACCCTGGCTGCCTTGCTGTAATGCGATAGCGATCCACTTATGCGAACGCGAAGAACGAATCTCTTCAGAGCAGCGTACAACCTCCGTGAACGCGATGAACAAACATCAACTACCCCAAAATTCCTCTACGCAATCTCTGCAGAAACACCATCAACCAGCAGCTTCCAAAATCATAGGAATGGTTCAAAACCACCCGAAACTCACCCAAGTCACTCGTGACCCCGTCCGAACATACCAACAAGTCCTAAAATACAATACGCACCTACTCGAGGCTTAAAATCATACATAATAATATCAAAACCACGAATCGCACCTCAAATCAAACTTAATGAACTATTTCTAATTTTTAAATTCCAAACTTATGCCAAACACATCTAAACAATTCGGAATCAAATCAATTTTTGCATACAAGTTCAAAAGGACAAAACGAACCTATTACAACTCTCAGAAACAACAATCTGAACCTGCTAATGTCGAAGTCAACTCTCGGTTTAACCTATGAGTTTTCAAAACCTTCAAATTGTCAACTTTTACCAAATAGTGTCAAAATCTTCTAGAAACATCTAAATACAAATACAGGTATACATCCAAGTCCAAAATCACCATCCAGACCTAACAGAACCATAAAAGCTCCAACCAAGGTCAAATTTAAAAAAGTTAAACTCGGTCAACCTTTTCAATTGAGGATTATTCTTCCAATCAATTCCGAACCACTCGAAAACCAAATTCGACAGTGTACACACGTCATAATACACCATATGAAGCTACTCATGACCTCAAACCACCAAATTGAATGCAAATGCACAAAATGACCAGTGGGGTCGTTACATTTATATTTTGACCCCCCACCCCCCACCCCCACAATGAAAATCCTAACTCCACCACTGATTTTGCGTACCAAAGAATAGAATAGAGAACTCGTGCCCAAAGCAAGTTGGGTTGGGGTACAGAGTTGTAAGCGCAATAGGAAGTGACACATGACACACTCATATGATTTATAGAAGGATTTTTAAAAAGTACTTTTTGTTGGAAATTTTCATTCATTTATATTTGAAATATGCTTCTCTAGCTACATTACTGCCATTTATTAAAAAAATGGCGGAGAAGCTATCCCCTGCAAGAAAATAGTGAATGAGATATTAACTTTTTTCTTGGCTTTACTACAAATTTTACTACTCGGTATTCTTTTTAATTGATTTTTACTCTTGAAACAACTAAAGGAAGTACCAACTTAAACTTAATGGCGGAGAATCGAGTTCTGTTAGAGCGGTCCTTAGGAAGGAGGTATGTGGGATTTTTCTTTTGGTAAGTAAAATTTTATTACCAATTGGAAGAATTTACAGCTCAACAAGCAAAAAAATAAACAAAAATGTTCCAAATCTGGACATGAAGCCCGAGCTTTAGTAAACTAGTTCACCTGTTGTCATATATTTCTAACAGTACTCATGTACTACTTCCTACATTCAAAGCTTCCGGTCCTAACCACTCCCAATTTTCTTAGGATAGAAATTCGAAGCATCAAGTCTTCTACTCAATCTAGGCTGCAATCTACCTCTGAAAACAATTCTTGAATAATCAATCTAATGAGCCCCTCTGCTTGCCTAGGCTTGTTTTGGAAAATTCTTGCATTCCTTTCTTGCCATACATGGTATATACTACACACTATTGCCGTGCTATATTCATGTTAATGACATTTGGGAGAATTACTAGTTATGTATTACGTAAAAGACATCTTTTTTGAAGTTATTATTAAAGTGCATTTTCTTGCTACTTGAAGGAGCAAACTTGTACTTCATGGAGTATTAAATTGTTATTGCACATGTTTCCTGTTTTAATCGGGTGTTACTCTTTGAGAGGCTTTATATATATTCTGCCTTTTAATTTACTTTATTATTTCTGAATTCGGTTCAATTTCCTTGTTAGTTATAATATCCTATGTTTTTATTTAGCTTCTTCAACAGTGACTGAAGTTCCAGTGAAGGATTATGGATTATGAGAACAAAGATTTTGAGCTTAGGGAAATTGGATCATCTCGCACGCACAGTGCTAGTGAAAATGTACCAGAACATGGAGTGGTTATACACATTGAGGAGGACTCTATGTTGGTGTCCAACCCAATCCCCAATGCTATGAGTAGTGTTGCTCCAGTATCTCCCTCAAAATTGATCCTGCAACCCGAGCATAAAAAGAACGTGAGTACCAATACCATTTTCACATTTTCTAATGGTTGATTAAATTGGATGTAAGCTTATCCTAGAACACTCCAATCTAAAGTATATAGTATCTCCGGTAAAATTTATTCTGACAAATTATGATCTTCGTGTAGGATGACAAAAAAGAGGTGCCATGAGTTTTGGAGTATACTTCATGCCTCTTCTTCCAAGCTGTACTTGGAGTACTAGGGTAATGTACTATATATTTTATTTTGAGTCCACTAGAAAATTACTGGTCATCTATTGCTTTACTTTTATATTAGATTTTTGATTTTGCAGATCGAAGAGGAAGTATTATTTTTATTAGATAAGTAGAATCATCTTTTACTGTTTTAGAAAAATCGAACCATTTGAGAATAGTTTGGCAAGTCTGCTTCTGGAGCATCGCACCTGCGAAAGATTGGACGCATATGCGAGGTCGCAAGTGCGACTATTAGTCACATATGTGGAGTTGAGGTGTTCTGAGGGGTGTCGCTTTTTGCAGAGAGGGGGCCACAGGTGCACCTTAGGTGTGCGCACCTACGAGGATTGGCAGGCCTGGGAGAAGTGCTCACCTTCAAAAGGATTGGCCGCACCTACGAAGTCGCAGATGCGAAGCCTGAGCCTAGATGCGGAAGATCTACATCGTTAATGAAGCTCGCAGATGCGAGCCTCGGATAGCAGAAGCGGTGTCGCGGATGCAATCCTTTTGTCCGCTGATGCGGTATCACTGGCAGATCTTATATTTTTGGAGGTTTAGCTCATTTTTTATTATTTGGAGTTTTGGAGCTCGGCTAGAAGAGATTCTTAGGGAGATTTTTGTCACTACTTTTTGAGTAAGTACTTCTCACTTGTATTTGTCTATATATCTGGAATTCTCGTGAATTTATACATTTTAATCATGAGATTTTGGTGGGGGTTTTGTTTGCAACATAAGAGGATAAATTTTTGGGATTTGAGGATCGACTTAGAGTTGGTTTTGGAATCTAATCACATATTTGGACTCATGGAGTTATGAATATTCGGGATTTACCCTTTAACTTGGGTTTTGACCATGTAGGCCTGGGTTGACTTTTGTTGATATTTTGGGAATTGAACAAAGATTGAAGCTTTATTGTTTAAAATTGATTCATGTGGCTTTATTTGACATTATTGAGTTGTTTTTTGCTAGATTCAGGCCAGTCGGAGGTAATTTCTAAGGAAAAAGCATTTTTGGAGTACTGATTTTGCTCGTTAGGTAAGTATCTTGCCTAATCTTGTCTGGAAGGAATACTCTTAGGATGTTACCTTATTTGACTAATTGAAATGTGTGAAAAGCGACGTATATGAGAGTGTTGCGCATGATATTAATTGCAATGGTTTTTAGGCTTTTAGTATGCCCTGTTGGACTGTTTACTTCTTATAATTTCTGTTTTGATCATTTGTATGCCTCCCTGAACTCCTTTATGTATAGGCTTTAATATCCTATTTGAGCATGATAAGTGTTGTTCTACGGCATACCCGCCTAATCAGGGTTGTAGTTATACACTTCGCACATGCATACACCATTGCATGCTATTTTTCTCAGTCCATGAGTATGTGATTTGACACCTGCTGTTCATATACATATATTCTTGTATATGCTTTCTATAATATGGACTGATTTGGGAGCACGTGAGTTGTCCGTATAGATGATATCATTATGCACATGAGTTATCCGTGCAATATGTGGATAAGGATTCATCCTCCTAAGGTCGTCCTCTCATATTTCGCCTTGATGACATATACGCAAATTATGAAAACTCATCAGTGTTTGGACTTCGTGCTTCTCTATATGCAAACTCCTTGGATGTATACACGCTTTAGCTGCATATCTTCTCTATATGTTGAGTTAGTTGATATAATGATTCACGTTACATATCTTATTTATATGTCAACTCAGTGAAACTTGATTTTCTATTCTTGCATATCATCTCTATGTGCTCAACTGCTAGCTTGATTACTATGCTTAGATTCTGGTACTGTTACTATGTACATATATATTCATTAACTGTACATGTTTGATTAGTGAGTATTATTGATCATTCTCGCTACCTGACCAAGGTTAGTCATGATACTTACTGAGTACATAGGGTCGGGTGTACTCATACTACACTCTGCACTTAATTATGCATATCCAAGTGTGGGACCCAACTGAGTGTTGAGTTCAATTTGAGACATGAGGTAAAGTTGTATCCCGACCGCAGTCCCTGTGTCTCTTTCTATCTTTCATTACTTTGTTACTTCGAACATTATATTGTACTAGCAGACTTTTATTCATGTATTAGAGCTCATGACTCAGTATTATCACATTTTTGGAATTGGTTATATTGGTTTGGTATTTATCTATGCTTATCCTACTTTAGACTCATCTATTTTTGTATTGGTATTATTCTTCAGGTTTTGTCATATGATTGGCTTACCTAGCAAGCGGGTTAGGCGCTATCACGATCACTAAAGGTTTTTGGGTCGTGACAACTTGGTATCAAAGCCCTAGGTTGCTTAGGTCTCATGAGTCATGAGCAAGTCTAGTAGAGTCATGCAGATCAGTACGGAGATGTCTCTACTTATCCTCGAGAGGCTACGACACTGTTAGAAAAACTTTCCTTTATTTCATTCTATATTGTGCAGATTTGTTTATCTCGAAGTTTAAACCTTTATTCTTTTATTCTCTTACAAATGTTGAGGATACATTCTTTTGAAGCAGCGGAGCAGGCGCTTGTACCTCAGGCCAGAGACGCGAGAGGTCGGGTTCGAGGCAGGGGTGGAGCACACACAATATTTAGAGGCCCTGCTAGAGCAGCAATTATTGATCCATCAGTAGCTCTTGTTGAGGAGCAGATCCCAGATCATGTCGAGCCGGAGGGACCAACTCAGACACTTGAGGGGCCTATTGCTACACCTGGACTTCAGGAGACTTTAGGTCATATTTTGATCGTATACGAGAGTTTAACTCAGGAGGGTATGATCCTGGTTGCACCAGCTACCTCACAGGCTGGGGGAGGGGCCCAGACTCCCTCCGCATGCACACTAGGGCAGTTGGCTCATGGTCATCAGACACCAGGGGTTATGCTATTGTAGCCAGCCATTGAAATCCAGCCTGAGATTATGCTAGTTTTCATTTTTCTCCTCAGGAGCAGAAATGGCTGGAAAGACTTTAGAGACTTCATCCTCCTCACTTCAGTGGAGAGCCTATTAAGGATGCATAGGATTTTCTTGATTAGTGTCATTGTATTCTACGTAGTTTAGGTTTGGTGGACTCAAATAGGGTTGATTTCGTCACTTTCCAGCTGACAAGGTCAGCCTAGAGATGGTGGCGAACCTATGAGTTGAGTAGGCTATCTGGCGTAGCACTAATCACAAGGTCTCAGTTCTCAATTCTCTTCTTGGAGAAGTTTATTCCACAGACTCCCCAGAGATGAGTTGTGTAGTGGGTTTGAGCATCTACGCTATGAGAGCATGACCGTGACTCAGTATGAGAAAAGGTTTCATAGACCTGGCACGTCATGATATGTTCGTGATCCCTACTGAGAGGGAGAAGGTCTGGAGGTTCATTGAGGTCCTCAATTTTGGTATCCAGGCGCTTAGAGCATATACCCAGGCGGGAGAGAGAGGAGCGAGACACCAAGAGGGCCTGTGGTTCAGGTGGTTTTCGTGGTGCCTCATCGGGAAGCCATGGACATCACAGTAGAGGTCATCATTTCAGTCCTACT
Organism: Nicotiana obtusifolia; assembly: GCA_002018475.1. NCBI lineage: Eukaryota > Viridiplantae > Streptophyta > Magnoliopsida > Solanales > Solanaceae > Nicotiana > Nicotiana obtusifolia. The sequence goes on along the minus strand of MCJB01049108.1, from coordinate 51,724 downwards.
CAAGCAGCCCGTCAGGTTTCTCATAGTTCTTCAGCCACAGTTCATACAATGCTCGCCCAGGCCCGGTCATCTTTCAATGCATTGCCATCATAGAGTTCATACCGTGCTCCATATGATCTGGTTCTTTCTGCAGATAACAAGGTTCTTAGGGGCATTCACATATTCAGCAGTATCGCCAGATGAGGGGTTGTAATTATCACTTAGATTTGTCTATATATCTTGAATTCTCATGGATTTCTACACTGTAATCATGAGATTTTGGAGAAAAAATGGGATTTTTGTTTACAACTTAAGAGGATAAATTTTGGGGATTTGAGGATCGATTTAGACTTGATTTTGGAATCTAATCACATATTTGGACTCGTGGAGTTATGGGTAGTCGGGATCTACCCCTTGGCTCGGATTTTGACCACGTGGGCCCTAATTGACTTTTGTTAACCTTTTGGGAATTGAATAAATATTAAAGCTTTATTATTTGGAATTGATTCCTATGACTTTGTTTGATGTTATTAAGTTATTTTTTGCTAGATTTGAGCTGGTTGGAGGTGATTTCTGAGAGAAAAGCATTCTTGGAGTATTGATTTTGCTTGTATTAGGTAGGTATCTTGGGTAATCTATTGTGAGGGAATACCCTTAGTATGTGACCTTATGTGGCTAATTTAAATGTGTGAAAAGCGACGTATATGCGGGTGCTATGGATGATATTGATCGGATTGAACTTTAGGCTTCCAATATGCCCTGTTGGACTGTGTAGCTCTTATGATTTCTATCTCGATAATTTGTATGACTCCGTGAACTCCTTAAATCATCTTAGAGATATGTATAGGCTTTAATATCCTGTTTTAGCACGATACGTGTTATTCTATGGCATACCCGCCTAATATGAGTTGTAATTATACACTTTGCACATGCATACACCATGGCATGCTATTTTTCTCAGTCTATGAGTATGTAATTTGATACCTATTGTTCGTATACATGTACTCTTATATATGCTTTCTGTAATATGGACTGTATTTGGGAGCAAGTGAGTTGTCTGTGCGGATGATATGATTATGCACGTGAGTTGCCGTGCAGCGTGTGGATAAGGATCCATCTCCCTTGGGTCGTCCTCTCATATTTCTCCTTGATGACGTATACGCGAGTTATGAAAATTGATCGGTGTTTGAACTTTGTGTATCTTCTATATATGCAAGCTCCTTGGATGTATATATGTTTTTAATGTGTATCTTTTCTATATGCTAGCCTCGGAATGCATACATGTCTTTTATCCATATCTTCTCTATATGTTGATTTAGTTGATATAATGATTCACGTTACATATCTTCTCTATATGTCAATTCAGTGGAACTTCATTTACTATTCTATCATATCTTCTCTATATGCTTAACTGTTCGCTTGATTACTACGCTTAGACTCTGGTACTGTTGCTATGTACATATATATTCATGAACTCTACAGGTTTGATTAGTGATTATCATCGACCATTCTCGCCACTACCTTACCGAGGTTAGCCGTGCTACTTACTAACTATATGGGGTTGGTTGTACTCATAGAACTCTATGCACTTAATTGTGCAAATGTAGGTGTGAGATCCAGCTGAATGTTGAGTTTGGTTGATGTTGTTGTTGAGATACAAAGTAGAGCTGTATCCTGACCACAGTCCCTGGTGTCTGTTTCTATCTTTTATTACTATTGTTGCTTCAGACAGTATATTGTATTAATAGATTTGTATCATATATTAGAGCTTATGACTCAGTGTTATCAGTTTCTGGAGATTTATGTATTGGTTTGGCATTTATCTATACTTATCCGACTTTAGACTCAAATATTTATTTACTGTTTTTATTCTTGCTTTTGTCATATGACTAGCTTGCCTAGCAAGTGGATTAGGTGCCATCATGACCAGTGGGGGTTTTGGGTCACGACATATTGTCTCCGAAAATTGTTCGGACCAGGAATTCTTGGTTTCACAAGTGAGTTAACTGATTTTTGCGAAAGCATTACTACTTTCAATGGTTGGAACGAAGAAATTTTCGTTCTTATTGTGGAAGGCTAGTTGGATTCTGTAGCTTGTGGCTAGCTCATATGTATATTTTATTTTCATGCATAGATTGTAAGGTGGTTGTATCAAAATGCCAGGGTAGATGTAACCCTTATTTTTCTCATTAGAGGAACTGTCATTTCTTGATTTTACTTATGACTATGCTATACATTCTCATAGGGTTTTTTCTGATTGCCTACCTGGTCGAATTTGGAATTGAGACTGCCAATTGGCTATGCAGAAAAGCCACTATAAATTTATCCAACTATGGATCGAACAACTACTGAAGAATAGATGGTTGCAAACTCCTTGTAGAAGTTATGTTTGCCGGCCTAGTTGGTCCATTTTGCGTCTGGATGTTTTTAGCATGATTGAATGGATGTGTTTTACGAAAATCAAGCTTCACCGAATGGGTACCTTTCAGGACTTTGCTTATTTGTATGACATTCTTACTCGTCGTTGCCAACTTGCTTGTATTTTGTATTTGTGTAAACTTGTCAAACCTTGGGAAATGGCCCTGGCTCGGGGCTGAGCTGCGTGTAATTTTGAGCTACATAGTTGATTGGTGTTTAGTATAGCACTACCTGATTTTGAAAGTTAAATTAGTGAATTATGTATTTCATCCCATATATTTTGGATATTGTGGCATTAGTTATCTAGTTACATTATATTACACGTTAATTTCATTGTCGCTGATTAAATTCCATTATGTTCTCAATAAAATATTTATCGCTTTAAATTCATATTTTTGGGTTATAACTTAGGTTATCCTTTTGATAACTTCACGAACAAGGATAAAGTTTTGGAAGTACCAAGAAGGTCATTTACAAGGTCTCAAGCTAAGGAGATGCAAGACTAAGTATCTGGCTTCAATGGGAGATCAAGAAGACGCTAATTATGGAACAAGAGCTCAAGAATTGTGGAGAGGATTTAGCTAAGTGCTACACTCATTTAATGGTCCAAGTCCAAGTCCAAGAGGAGGTAGATTGGGGTGCAAACACTAGCCGAGGAGGGACTAAATCAACCAACAAAAGGAGTTAACTTGGTTAGGTCAAGGGAGCAATCAAGACATGAGGAGAAGGAGTCAAAGTTTTCTTATTTTTGTTTCCTAATTTGTTACGAAATATTTAATACTTTCCTAGATAGTTAAGGTTATATTTTCCTTTTCCTAAGATTGTTGGAATTACTTTTCAGGATTGACTTGGTTTTTTTTTGTCGAAGTAAAAAAATTTTATTCAACCAAGTAAATCAAAACATATATAACTAGTTCAACTTGGAAAACTATCTAGCTGGCTAAAAGTATTTCTCCATTTACAATTGCCTGCCCAACTATATAATTGTAGTACTATTTCTTTAACTCTGTCGGCTTATACACTACTCTTCATTTGAAATCTCATGGAGTTCCTTCCAGCCCAAATATGGTAAATGGTAGCAGCAAAAAGGATCCCAGAATGGAGGTTTTAACACCCTTATGAATGATTTGTGTAGATAACAGCTTAACTTTATTATCCCACATAGAAACTCTTATGTTTATTCCTGTCCACTTTAGTAAAGTCCGCTATATTTGCTTGCTATATGAGAACTCGAAGAACGAGAAAAAATGAGTTTCCTTGCTATATGTTGAACATAACGTCACGATTTGAAATTCCGATCATGAGGTCATGATGGTGCTTAATGTCTATTTGCTAGACAAGCCAACATTAGATACGCACTTATTCATTTTAGCAATTTTAAAAGCAGGTTAATATGAAAATAAAATTGTCGAACTTCAAAATAATTATAATAACAAAATATGTTGTCTAGTCTAATCTTAGAATCAAGTGTCACAAGTATGAGCTACTAAACAAAATACTACAATCAAGGTCTGAAATGAAAATACAATTGTTTAAATGAAATAAACAATACAACGAAATAATAACGGGACTTCAGGGTCTGCGAACGCCGTGCAGCTCTACCTCAAGTCTCCATGTAAAGATAGTCCGAGAGAGCGTCCACTAACCATTGCTGGACCAACACCAGAATCTGCACAAGAAGTGTAGAAGTTTAGTATGAGTACAACCGACCCTATATACCTGTAAGTACCGAGCCAAACCTCGACGAAGTAGTGACAAGGCTATAGCAAGGCACTCACTATATAATTGTACGCATGTAACTAAAAATAATAGCAGAAATAGAGGAAACAATAGTTAACATAAGAATCCAAACAATAAATGCACAATAGAAGGTCCCAGAATAACATCTATGTTTAATTTCTCAATAAAACACGGATATAGAACCAATAGTTAAGAACAGTCAATATGTCTCCTCCGTTGCGGTACGCAACCCGATCCATAAATATATATATCCAAATACCATTGCGGCATACAACCGATCCTAAATAATAAAACCAATATCTATTGCGGCATGCAACCCGATCCCGAATAATAAAACTAATATTTATTGCGGCGTGCAACCTGATCCTAAACAATAAATATCAATATCTGTTGCACGCGCAACCAGATCCCAAATAATAATATCAATACTAAGAACAACTATGACATAGCTCTCAACGTAAGAGAGAGGAACCAAATCAAGTAAATACTCTATGACAAACCAATATAATAAATCGGAGCAAAATATAAGCAAGTAAAGACAAATAGATAATAAAAGGCATAGAACAAATAAAAACGAACAATGAGTAAAAGCATGGGTGTACGGAATATGTAGCAAAGTAAGGAATGTAGAAAGGAAATCATGTATTTAACAAATAAGGACAAGTAACAATGAAGGCATGACAGAGATAGTAGTACAGAGTAAAAGAAAACATGATATAGATAAAATGCACAGTTGAAGACCCACCCTGCATGCTTAACCCATGACAACGTATGTACACTCATCACCTAGCACATACGTCGTCTCCACACATGAAATCAAGTAACAAATAGACCAATCAAGTTCTATTTCCCTCAAGTAAAGATTAATCATGACACTTACCTCTTTCCGCAATCCAAATCCACAATAAATCACAATTTTGCCTTTCGAACAAGTCTCCAAACCAACCGAATCTAGTCAATATCAATTAAAAGCCTCAAATTAAGCTTTAGAAACTACCCACAAATGAAAAATGTTCAATTTTGATCAGTTTTGGAAAAGTCAACCCCGGCCCGCTAGTCGAAATCTAAGATTCGGACCAAATTTTGATTAATTATTTACCTCCGCACCTGATTATGTAATTTGTTCCGACATTCGACCTCAATTTGAGGTTTAAATCTTATTTTATAAAATCCTTAAATTCTACCTAATATCCCTAATTTCTAATTTGAAATTCATATATTTGATGTTAGAAATTCATGTGAAGTAATTGAAATTGATTGAAAACTATCAAAAGTTGCTTACCAGTGAATTAGAAAAAAAAATATTCTCTTCAAAAATCGCCTCTAGAGTATTGTTGAAAAGTGGTGTAAAATGAGCTAAGTCCCGACTTTCCCATCTTTTGCCCAGCAGAAGGTATCACGTTCGCAATTGCGACCATCGCAAATGCGAACAGTGCCACCAGCTTGCATAAGTTGCAAATGCGACAAAAATATCGCATATGCGAGGCCCCCTTCCATCACAAATGCGATCAGAAGTTTGTATTTGAGAACCTACCTATTCTAGTTCCCAGTCGCAAAAGCAACTAACGCATCGCGAAAGCAATACACACATGTCCGCAATTGCGAATATTTCTTCGCAAATGTGAAGTTCGCCCTGCCTAGCCCTTTATTGCAAATGCGAGCTCGACTTCACAAATCGGAGTTTGCATTTGCAAACAGGTTCACGCAAATGCAAGACATGCAGTTCAATAACATAAACAGACCACACCAGCTATTCCGAACTAATCCACAACACGTCTGAAACTCACCCGAACCCTCAGGCTCCAAACCAAACATGCACGATAAGTGTAATAATATCATACAAACTTGCTCTCTACCTCAAATCATCAAAATAACATCAAACAACAAGAATCGATCATCAAAACTCAAGTTTTCTACTTAAATTTTTTTTTTTCACAATCTATCACATAATGCACCGAAATGCGTTCGGGTCACCCAAGACCCCAGTCAAACACGCGTACAAGCACAAAAATATCATACGAACCCACCGAAATCATCAAAACTTTGATCCAAGGTCGTTTACCAAAAAAATATTGACTGTGTCAACTCTAGTGTCATTTTACGTCAAAAATCACATATTCATTTAAATTTCACATAAATGCTTTCCGAAAAACGACACGAATCATGCACGCAAATCAATAAACATCAAACGATGTTATGACAGGTCTCGAATCGCAGAAATTAAGGCTAGTACTCAAAACGATATATCGGGTCATCTGGATTTCACACTTCCTCAATCTATCTAGACAACATATTTTACAATGCTAGCCATAAGATAAAGTGATGCTTTGGATAATATCTTTGACCATGATAAAAACTGACTTGGTTTTTATTTTCTAATTTTTTTCTTTTTCTAATGTAGACGGACTTGTTATCCAAAGTAGTTTAGGACTTTATTTTCTTGACTTTTAGGCTTCAATTACGTGGCATCTTCTTTGTTTTTAGATTTAGAATATTATCAATGAAAATTGTGAGATTTTTCTTATACTCTTACGTGTATTTACTCTTAGATTTATTCTCAACCTTCAAAATTCAACTTAAAGTGATAAACTTAAAAAACTTTTTCTACATCATGAAAAAAAATATTTTTTTATTAAAATAAAAAAATATTTTTAATTATATCATGAAAATAAAATACTCATTTGTTAAAATAAAAAAATAAATACTCTAGGTATAATATGAAAAGAAAGTACTATTAATAATATTTCTATTTAGGATGAGGGTGAAAGATGGAGGCCAAGGGTGGGACGAGGGTAGGGGCCGAGGGCGGGAATGAGGATGGGACGAGGGTTGCGATGGGGTAAAGCGGGTTGGTGGAGTTGAGGAATTAATAGAGTGGGAAAAATTGAAAATAAAATTTTGAAAAATATTTCCTTCTCTTGACGTGGAAAACATTTTCCTCCAATTGGATGAAAATATTTTTCAAAATATTTAAGCCAACCAAACATGCGAAAGTTGAGAAACATTTTCCGAAAATTATTTTTTTTCCGTACCAAACACACCCAAAATCTAATCCAAATGGAGTTCCTAGCCGTCGCTGATGGGACAAAAAAAAGAGTTCCCTAATTGTTTCCTGCTTTACAATGCTCGTACTTCTACTTATAACTGAGTATTGCTTTATAATTTGCCATGTCCAAAGTTAAACACACTGAAAAGCAAAGCAAACATTTACATGTATATAAAGTATTAATAAGTCGGTTATTAGCTAGTACCAAAAAGTTTTTAAGTCTAAACATATAGTCCTTTATAATAATAAGACATCTTTTGGTAAGGATAGTACAAACCATAATATAATACTCACGAACATACTAGCTAATCACTGCCAAACATATATAAGAGAAGTTTCTTCACTGAGGAAGCTTGTTAAGCTTACAATAGACATAATCCTTGTACTTCTTCGTCTTGAATTTTGGTGGATTGGTCTCATTAACCAGCTTAGGAATTGGCCCAACTTCATGCTCTGATGGTGGTTCCAAGAAAACTGGCCATGACATTCTTGTCTTGTCTTTTGTCACTGTTGTCCTATGATACACACTCTTATATTTCCCATTGCTAAGAATCTGCTCAACCATTATGTCCATTTTAGAAATAGAACGAAACAGAAACATAAAGAGAGGAAGTGTGTACTAATGGGATTTTACCAAATCCTTTTGATCATAACTACGGTAGTCAAAAATACAAGAAACAACCCTAAGTCTACTTTAATTTCAAGCAAGTTAAGTCCACTATATAAAAATTCTTTATACAACAATGCATAAACTTAAACACACTTTTTAAGGCATCATAAAGAAGCACAACTATCCTCCATTTATTCACCACTACTCGCTAACCTCGTTCAAGATGGATTTTTTACACCATCTAACAGTAAGATATGCAAACCAATCAATTTTAAAAGACTTTCCAATTCCCTTGACAACATAAATTTTTTTGTTGTGGGGAACAAACTCTTATAACAACTTTAATGCACCCAAATTTGATTGAAAAAATCATATGAATTTAAGTGAGTATGAACGAGATATACCTCAACTTGGTCACCAATGTGAACAATTAGAGCATTTGGTATGTACTTGACATCATACCAATGGCCATCCTTGAACACTTGCAGGCCTTGGACTTCATTTGGGACAAGAATGGTTATATGGGACATGTCTGTATGGGCCACAACTCCAAGTGCCAAATCAGGCCTTGGACATGGTGGGTAATAATTGATCTTCAACAAGTAAACTATATCTTCGCTACCTGCAGCCTCCATCATTTCATGGGCTTCTAACCCAAGCCCAAGTGATAAGCTCTTAAAGATCTTCTCCACAACTTCTCGCAGCCTCTTTGCGTACTCCTCATTTGCTTCCCTAGAAAGAGTTTTTTTTTTTTTTTTTAAAAGTAAAGAAGGGGTCGGTTAGAGGATTAAGTGGCTTAGCCCAGTACAAAATTCAAGATTTAGTTAACCTTGTATTAGATGGAGGGTATTAGCTAAAATTAGGATAAATAGTCTATTTGGATGGGCTAGTTTTAGGCGACTTATAAGTCAAAAGTCATAAGTCAGAAATTCTAGTTTTGGCTTGTGGCTTATTTTTGTCATTTCAGCTTCAAAACAAGTGCTTAAAAATACTTTTTTACTTTATACAAACACTACAAAATGGCTTAAAAGTGATTTTGACTTAAAAAGTACTTAGAATAAGCCAATCCAAACAGGCTCAAAGTTTACAGGCTCAAAGTTTATACTACAATCATGGGATGATTATCTATCACATATAGAAGGTTGCTTAATTTATCCTAATTAAACAACAACAACAACAACAACAACTCCAATGTATTCCTAGTGTATCCTAACTATCATTATTGGATTATAATCTCAGAATAATCGAATTTTGAACCAAATGATCCCTATATGACGTAGTATGCGCTAATTAAAATAGAGTGGTAAAGCTTTAACCCTAGCACATTTACGATAATAAATAAATCTACCGCTTAATAAAATTGTACTTTATGCCTTATTAATAACAACCTGCCTTATTCTTCTCCCGTTCGGGACCCCTATTAAGTAATATGGCATAGGGTTAGTGACATAGCCAGAATTTTTATTATAGAGTGTCAAAATATATAAAAGTAAACATATCAGAAAATTAAGAAAAATTAATACATAGTACATATACATATAAAAAAATTACCTACTTACACAGTGTATTTTTGCTGCGAAAGTGGCTTGGGTGGAAAGAGAGAGGTGAGGTGGGGATGTCTAGTGTGATAGAGGTTAGGTGGGGCTAGGGCCTATATGTCCAAATTCTACCATAATAAATGTGAACAGAATAATCAATAAAGGTTGTGGGTAGAAAAATATTATTTCATCCTTACTTAGAGACTCCGATTTTGAGCAGAACCAAAAAAGAAATGAGGAATTTCTCAAATTAGTTACAGCTTTGGTAGTCCCCACATGTCTTGGATCAACATTAGATAAAATTTCTATTATAGTCCTAGAGCTTTCTGAGGACTAATTATTATTTTTTTTTTTAAGATTAAGACGGCTGAATCTGAATACACATCTGAATATCTAGATGTGTATTAAGATTAAACATTTAAATCTAAAGACACATTTGAATATTAAAATGTGTATTAAGATCTGAATACGAAATGATTACGTTTGATTGATTTTTAATATCTGAATATATAACATTTATATTTATTTGAAATAAATAAACATAATATTCAAATGAAATGCTAATTAATCTAATACTCTATCAATAAATTATAATTTTTTTTAAAATATAGTAGTTGCTGGTGGTGATGGCTAATGGTGGTACTTGTAAATACCGAGTAGTGACAGTGATTGATGGTAGGTTTGGTTGATGGTAGTAGTTCAGGAAAGTAGCTAGTGATGATTAGTAGTGGTGACGATTATGATTGAGGATAGTGGTGGTGAGTGGTATTAGTTAATAATGGCAGGTGGTGGTGGTAGTTGAAATTGAGGAAGTGGTGGTGGGTAATGATAGTTTATAATGATGGGGTAGTGCCAGTTATGATTGTTAATGGTGATAAGGTGGTTAGTTGTGGCATTGAGGTGGATGAGTATTTGTGGTTGAGAATGATAGTGGTGGAAGTGGTGCGGATGGCGGGGTGGTGGAAGTCAATTATGATGGCAGCTATAGAGAATGATGGTGGATGATGGTGGTGGTGGTTGCATGGTTGTAGTTGATAATGGAAGGCGATGTCGACAATTAACAATGAATATAAGATGATAGCATCTTAATGAAATTACGTCTCTATTATAGATCTTAATCATACAGATCTATTCAAACTCATTAGGTGGTTGTAAAGTAAAAAAAATAAACATATTTAATGATTAAGATCTGAATAATTAAAATTTAAACTTTAAAAACAAACGCATTTAATGTCTAAAATCTGAATGATCAAGATTCAGATCTCCATTAAATAAAAATAAATGAGCCTGAGTGTGATAATTAGTATATAGAAGAGTTTGATCATAAAAGGAATGGAATAAATTTCATACTAATTAAGGTAGAATGTCAGATTCTATTTCATTTAACCATAAGCATCAAATACATCTAGTATCATAAACTTAGACGTCCTAATATAGCATAACTTGAAAACTTAAAAAGGGAACCAGTTATAAATGTACTTAGAATAGAGACCTAATTCACCAAATGTAGTTGGTAATGAAGTCATGAAGATTTAACTCAGTGACGGTGATAAAATCTTCCTTAATTTTTTCTCCAGTTTTTGCTAAATTCACATGCATATAAAGAGACAGAAGTTGATTCTCTCAATTAATCTTGGGCACATAATTCTTCCTCTCACGTCTAAGATTAGAGATTTGAGATTTGTTCGGTATGAAGGAAAATATTAAAATGAGTGATTTTATCATTTATTTTTTCTTATTTGATTGGTGAGTAAAAACTTTTTCCTGAAAAAATATTTTCTAATTTTAATTTAGAGAGCAAGAAATTTTTTTTATGCTAATTAAAATACCGACCAATACCGGTCTAAAAATACCGACCAACTTCGGTCGATTTTTACGGCAGATTTTTTCTTTCGTCGCTTGTGAAATTTTATTTACAGACCAAAATCATTCGGAAATTGCGATCGATTTCGGCCACTATTTATTACCAACTAGCCTAATTTCGACAAATTAAAGTCGATCGAAAATCAATCGAGTTTTTCAATTTTTCGGTCTGGACGGTTTTAAGAATTTTCTAGTAGTGAAAATACTTTTTACTACATTATTTTGTTGAAATGAAAAAAAATAATTTTTCTACATCATGAAAAAAAATTACTTATATTGTTGAAATTAAAGAAATTAGTTTTTACTACATTATTTATTGAAATGAAAGAAAATATTTTTTCCACATCATAAAAAGAAATTACTTTTATATTTAAAATAAATGAAAATACTTTTTTTTTACATTATGACAAAATAAATACTAATTTTGTTGAAATTAAAAAAAAAATACTCTATACAATATGAAAAGAAAATACTCTTAAATATATTTCTATTTAGGG
>MCJB01049108.1:0-39992 GCA_002018475.1 Nicotiana obtusifolia | reverse complement strand
GGTGGGTGGGATAGGGGTGCGAGTGGGTGGGGATGAGAAATGTTGAAGAATGAGTTTTTGAAAATATTTATTCTTCTTTTGATAGGGGAAATATTTTCCTCCAATTGGAGGAAAATGAGTTTATGAAAAAATATTTATCAAAACATTTAAGCCAACCAAATATAAAAAAATTAAAAAATATTTTCCGAAAAATATATTCCTTCGTACCAAACGCACCCTTGATGCAAACTCCCGTGGGAATTTAATATTTGATAAATCAAAAATAAGGTGTCTCTCTTAAATAAATATTAAGAATATCAATTTTAAACCTAACTCAATTCCAAAATCAAATTCAAAATGTAGAATTGTCCAAGATTATATAAAAAGATAACAACAGCTTACATAACCAATGACGACATTTTCCATAGATGTCTTATTTCATCTTGTTACTCACGAAAATCCATTACTCCCTCCATTTAAGAAAATTACATTATTATTTTAATAATACATTTTAAAAAGAGCGATACTTTCCTAAATGTAAAAATAATTTAACTTGACCTTCTCGTTTTATCTTAACTATAAGCTTTTGTAGTCATAAAAATATTATAACATATTAAATACTATGATAAGTTTTAAAATTCTTAGCCACACAAATATTACAATATATTTAAGACTACTATAACAAAATCTATTATTTTCCTTATTAAACTTTATGTTTAATTTATGCTTAATCTAATTATGTCGTATAAATTGAAACAGGCGGCATATCTTCATCAGTTCAATCGAATTGTCTTGTTCCAACTCGTAACACGTGTCTTCGCTGTGAATTGCAGAGTACAACTACTCCCAGTGACGTCGGGCGTAACTGGTCTTGGTTAGAATTAAAACAAAAAAGAGTAATTCTGGCTAACCCTTTTTAATTAGTCAATTCCCATAACGATGTTGACAACAATGGCCAATTCTTATGGTAGACTCCTTAATTCCATGACGGCGAGCTGGCAGAATTAATAAATATCCAAGACGCAGCTTTTTTCTCTCTCTCTTCGGTAGAGTAAGATTTAGGATCGTTTGTCCATAAAAAAAAAAAAAAAAATTCCGAAACTTTGTTTTAAAAAATATTTGTATATGAAATTATGCAAGTTTTAAAGCATTTTTTGAAATTGCATTTTTCAAAAATTAAAACTTTCAAAATTTTCATCGCTCACAAAACTGCAATATTTTTTAATTGAAATGAATATCGAAATATAATTTAAACTGCAAATATTATTTTTCAATTTAATTTTAAATACTATTTTTTTAAACCAATATACAATATTTTTTAAGCAATATACAGTTTTTTTGTCCAATCGCCTACTTATTTGAGTAAGGTCGAATGGAAGGAATGTGTGATGGGCACTAAATTTTACCTAAGATATAGCTTTATATCACAGATCTATCTCATTTCTCGACAGTGGTTTAGTTTAATTTACTTAGTTTAATTTACTAATACGCATTTAACATGTCTAGGATATAAGATTTGATACTTTTGTTTTTTCTGCATAAAGAAAAGCTTAAAAATCTATTCTAACAAATCCCTAACACAAACGACAGCACCTTAACGGCCACGAAAGTAGTGGCATGCATATTTATTTTAGAGTTGATTCACTACTCAACAACATATTCAACAACAACATATTTAGTGTAGTCCCATAAATAAGGTTTGAGCAGGATAAAGAGGATAAATTATAGGCAGACCTTACTCTTATTTTTATTAAAGAAAAGTTGTTTTCGATAGATGAGAAGGGAAAGAGCAATAGTAAGCAAATAGATCTAATAACAGAAGCAGAAATGCAACACTAACAATAGGTAATGCAACCAGGAAATCGAGACACAAGACAACAGAAAGTAGTAATAATAACAACATCAATAATAAAATATAATAATATATATATATATATATAAAGATATATATATATATATAAACAAATTTATTTTAAGGCAAGCGAAAAGATGAAAGATATGAAGTGAGAAAAAAACCTGTAGGAAGGAGGGTTTCTAGGCCAATAACGATAATTGATGGCAGAAGGAGGCCAAATCTTATGGAACAAATGATCAACCCAACCTCTTTTCCCTTCAAGTTCCTTCTGCAAAGAAGTACCATACCCTTCAATATTCTGCGACCCTGGAGTCTTTGCAATCACCTCTTTCTCCTCTTGTGGTACAACCTCAAAGAACTCCTTCCCTACTTTTTGCAAATTCGTAATAACCTCATCTGGAATTCCATGATTAACCACTTGAAAGATCCCCCACTCTTTGCTAGCATCCGATATGAGTTTCACTACATTTGTATCGTCTATGTCGATTACAGGAACTTGAAGTAGCACACCATGCAACGTTGTGGATGCGGGCTGCTCGTTCTCTGACCTAATGTATTCTGATGGAATTGTGTCCATGCATTTTGTTATTGACGCTATTGCTTGTACTCTTGCAACCTCCATTGTTAGGGTTGTTGCACTCTGAGCTTGAGCTGTTTTCATTTTCGCTATCTTATTTTCTTCTTCTTTGCTTGACTTAAGACCCCTAATACACGTTCATATGAATTTTGTTTCCGTTATATAGGGAACTGATGCGCTGTATTTTTACTACTTCTCACTGCCGAGCTTCTTGCCCATACCTAACACTGTGAAGGATAATAGGATTCACTAAAAATAGGGGTAAAGTGATAGGTTCCCTTTTCTTTTTCCTTTTTCTTTCTCGTGGGTGACTTACGTGGAACATTGTTGTTCATTAATATTACCTACCAAACTTTACTTGTTTGTTGTAAGTCGAATCTGAAATGAAATTTATAATTGATCCTTTTCTTTCATTTAATTGTGTATCTTAATTAGTTCGATTGAACAAAATGTATAAAAGACTTTTAATTTTGTGATTTTGAAATAAAATATGTATGGCATACTAAAATATCTCGTTTGAATATAGTGAATTTATAAACATGTTCATGTCCATTCGTCAAGAATAAAATGAAAATATTCATGTACTACTAATTATAAAGAGGTCACGTTCTTTTAGAAATATGATAAAAAGAAAAAGAAAATATTTAAGTGTAAATATGATAGAAAGCGACACTTGGGTATTGTAGTTGCCACTCCTTCAACCAACCTCGAATTAGCTTTAAAACTAGAGGAGGGTTCCTCGGGTCAGCAGCCACTCCTTCAAACTACCTCAAAATTCTTGTTTGGTTGAGTTGTCGACAAAACTCGAAATTGACACGTTGTATGCACAATAGTGTAAGTAATAGTACTACTATACACTTGTTTACTACAAAAGAAAAGGTATAATTATATACGTGTCTCTTAATGAGTTTATCGTGTAAGTGTTTCCAGAAGAATTTTATTTTAATTAGTTCTGAGTTACTTTTCATCCGTTGTTTTTGTTTAGCGATTATTAACAATTAAATTTATATGCGATTTTAAAGATATGTAGACTAATTCAATACATGTGATTAATGACTTTAGGTAAGCAAATAAAAGATAGCGTAAATAGCCAAACCAATAATGATAGTGAATCCGGGGTCGGTTAACGGCTTAACAAGAAATCTACCTTCGGTTCCGAGCCAACACTTATGAAGAACTTATGAACAAACAAAGAACTTTGAACAACTTTTAGAAATAGAGAGAACGGATGTGTATTGCCTTGATATGCGTGTTACAATGTCCCTAATGAATAAGCAGCTTCCCCTTTATATAGCAGGGGAGTTTTACCCTAAGTACTATTCTAAAAAAGGTAAAAATCTTCCTCTTCGCTAATCACTAATCTACCGCTGATACAGGTCGAGATTCACGCCGTGATATCCGGTTGGACATGGATATCACGGTCCTTTGTTAATTGTTCGTGGTCGTTCAACAATGCTCTCTGAGGTCTCGGAACTTGAATCGGAACCGGGGACATGGTCTCAATGGTTCCGATGGCAAGTGTTTTGCTCGGGCCTTGATGCGAGACGCTCTTGGCTTCAATTTCGTTTCCCGACAGTCATGTTCTCTCTTCGTTTGCCTCACCGGAAAATCGGAGTACTCACTACATCCAGTTTTACCCATATACAGATAGTCCCCTCGTTTCTCAGAGAGTAGGTTTGCCAAAACGATGGGAAAGGATAGATGTTCTCCGGTTCCTTCCTTCGTACGTTACGACGAAGGAGCCGCAACATCCCATCAGTCGCGTCGTTTTGACTTCGGACACATGTCAATCATCAGTTGGTTGCCCCCGAATGCAAAGCTTCACCTGTTTCCCTATAAAAGCTTCTACCCTTTTTTCTTTTTCTACTTTTTGACCAAGCTTTTACCTTCGAGCTTCCTAGCTATCATCAAACTTCTTTCAAACCTTCAGATCTTCATCCTTGTTCTTCAACTTTCATAGTGATTCCAGGTTTTTACCTAGATTTTCTTCAAATCTTCATACTCTGTTCTTCATCCTTCAAATTCGTTCTTTCAGACCTTAGTATTCTTACTTTAAATTTTCAAACTTCTCCAGATAACAATGGCTAAAACCTCCAAATATATTCCTCAACAAGTTGCCTCTTCATCTTCTTAACCGACCGTTGGTACTGAGGCTAAAGTAGTTGCCCTCGAAACGGCTTCTCCAAAGGTGGCTGCCGATGAACCAGCCCCTGAGCCTCCCTTGAAAGTATTTATTCCCGGGGGCTGCTCAATTGCAGACGACTTTAAGGTCGAGAAACCCTCACGCAAACAGGACCGGGGTGAAGGAGCATCAAGGTACATATGCTCCGTGACCGAAGATGTCCTTCTCATTGTTCGAAAGGACTGCAATTGGGAAGGTAAGGATGTAGTAGTCCCCAAGCCCGAGGGCGCCATTACTACCCACGTGGAGGGGTATTTAAGTGTTTACACTTACCCCTTCACACTGGGCCCAGTAGAACCGATTGTTCTGGATTTTTACAAGAGGTACGAGGTGTACCTCGGGCAAATCCATCCATCTCCATAGAGGATCGTGATCCTCCTTCGCTACTTCGTGAACAAGACCAAGTCTCGTTGGTTCACCATCGATCATCTACTCCGTTTATACAATCCCCAATTTTTTTGAGGAGGACTGATCAAGCTTACTCGCCGGGCCAGCAAGGCCCCCTTTTCGAGCATTGACGAAGACCAAGACCGGGGCTGGCAGGGACGCTTCATTCGGGTAAAGACCGAAGACTTAATTCCCCCTGAGTTCATGCCTTTCCCTGAGAAGTGGAACACATCTCGTAAGTGCAGTCTCTCCTTAAGCGTCAATTTTTTTTTTAATTTCTCTCTTCTCATTCATACTTGTGGTTGTGCAGCTGTCGCCCGGGTTCCAAATAGGGTCCCCCGACTAAAGGAATGGATCGAGGGCATCTGTACACAGATGACGTACTCCGAGCGTGCATGGCGCGCGCTTTCGAAGGGCCAATGGGAGGCTTGTTCTCATGGTAAGGCCTCTCTCTGAATAGTTAATACCAAACTTCTAACTTTCATCGTACTGACTTTCCTTCCCCTTTGTTGTTGTAGGTTTGCCTAAGACCACCGAACTTAGGCCTTTGGAAGGGGACGAGGACGTGTCCTTGTTTGTTGATCCCTCCGTTGCGGGATAGCCCGAGGCTGCCGTGGAGGAAAAGAAGAGACGGAAGATAAAACCTTCGGGCTCCTCGGGCCCTGAGGCAAAACCAAAGAAGAGGGTGGCTCGTAAGCCTAAGAAGAATAGCTCCCGGAAGCCAAACTCTGATTCTCTTCTCCGGCTCAGGGGCGAGCCGGAGGAAGACCTCATTTTCGTCACCCACGGGACGACTCTTCCCGAGGGCAGGAGGCATCCGAGGGGGAAACTCGTGAGGCCGACCTCCCTCACACTCGAGAGGTGACGAGCGCAAAATACCACTTTAATTATGCTCGCCAAACAAAGATAGTATAGTATAATATCGTATCCACAGGGATTGGAGTTAACAGTATTATCGATAGTTTGTAGCAAGATTGCCATCCAAGATGATCAACAATTGAGAATCTTATGATTAAAACTACAAATAACTAAGAATCTAGAGCTAATTGACTAATGACAATCGCAACCAAGGACTAAACAAAGGAAGATATCAATGGGAGAAAATAGGGGTTGATTGGATAGGTGCAGGATAATTTCTGGGATTTAACTCTAGATATTCACTTCTAATGTTCAAGTGAGTCTCTCGAATTCACTCAATTATTAGTTCAAACATTCAGCAAAAACTCCTCTCTCGATTGAGTTTCAACCTCACGAGATGAACCAATTTAAGCACGTGAAGATATGCACGGATGCGTAGTTGATCGATCTTTAGGATAACCTCTCTCGATTATGCTCCTAACTAGGTTTAATCAATAATTCAACTAGCCTCCTTCGATTACTAAGAAGAATTAATGAATTCAACCAACAGGATAATGCAAAGATATCACAAGTTATGCCTCTCTCGATTACATGAACTAGTGAATATAGATGCAATAATTAAATTATCCAAAAAAGATTCAATACATAAAAACTAGAGTTATAATCCTCAAACAAATATCAATACACCAAATCCATCAAACCCTAAAGAGAACTACTCCATAGATATGGAGTAATTCATCACAAATATGTTTAAAGTAAAGAAAAACATAAAATGATCCAAACTCGTGTCTTGAGTGAGGATTGAATGATGAACTCCTTGTGCTTTTACTTCTCCAACTCCTTCCTAGCCTCCTTCGGTCTTAGATGTGTCAAAAGTCCCAAAAATAAAGTTATTCCATGTATTTATACCAAGTAGGGTCGGGCCTAGACGAAAACACATTTTCCTATGCAAATTAGGCCAATTATTCTATAAAATTTGCACAGGCGTGCCGCATGGGGCGACACGCCGTGTGGGGCGTTAATGGAAAAATCCAGAGAGTTAAATCTGTCAGGCAGCAGGAATTGGTACATGCACTGTGCCCCATGCGCCGTCCCACGCACCGCGGCTGTGGGTTTTCTCAGAGTACGGAATTTTCCTTGCTTTTTGATATCTAGATGTGGTTCTCGACCCCCGAACGCGATCCCGGCTTAATCCCTTGAGCTTTTACTCAGACTTCAAAGCTCCAAATAGCTCGAATTCATTCCATAACATCTACATAGCTCAGAATCACTCCTACAAGGCATAAAACTCACAATTAGTGCAAAAAACTATCAATTAAAGTTCAACACGAAGAAACTGCAATAAATTAGAGTGTAATAAGCGACTAAAACACGAGATTATAGCCTACCATCAACACCCCACACTTAAACCATCGCTCATCCTCAAGCAATCAAACTACACTTCATATAGACACGTCCTTTTTAAACAACTCTCATAACTCAACATGCCAAGAATATTTAAAACAGATTAAGTACAATACCGTAACATCCTAGCCTTAATATTTGACTCAAAAGCACCATGCATTATTTATAACCCACTCACTTATTCTAACATAGAGGTCAATGACATTACCTTTCCATCATGAATCAAGTGCCCTCACAACAATAGAGAGTAGTTACACACACAATAAAAATTAAGAACAACTCGGAACTCAAGATAGAAAGAATTTGCCCACTCTCAGAAACAATATTCATATGCCACAAAAGATGTACAATAGGCTTGCCCGTATTGTACTACTCTACTAATTGAGCTCATTCAATAAAGAATCAAGTAGAACTTTAATTGGTTATAATGTAAGCTGCGGGATGGGTAGGACACATTTGGATATAAGAGTGACTACACCTCCCTAAGCACTTTAGTACATACATTAACAATTCAAAACCCCACACTTATGTCAAACCATAGCTACACCTTCATAACAATATACATTAACTCCCTACTTCTTTAAGCACAATAACATCAAGATTTACCACCATCATAGAATATTTTTTACAAAAATTAAATTATTTTTTTCTTTTTCCAATTCAAGTGGCTCTTCCTTTTCCTAAAACAGTGACACCTTTCTCTTTATTTCATTAGTTCCACTCAAAAGCCAAACCAACCACCCCACACTTCAACTTTTACAAAGTTCATAACAAATTTAAGTGCTCACGAGAGGTATAAGGTTCAAATAGATGGTCAATTCAAACAAATAGGTAAGGCTTGTACTATGATTGCCAAAGAAATAGGATTATAGGCTCAATGGGGTTAACTAAGATACATAACATTTAGGTGGATAATAGCTTATAACTGGTTCAATAAAGAGATGCCTATATCACTTCCAAAACTAAATAAACTACTATTTCGCTTTGCAAACACATATAGCAAGTTTTAGACATCAAATGCAATGCACAGAATATACAAAACCTCACACACACATGGCACATAACTCACTCAGGATCGGATTCATCAAGATACTCTAGTCAAAGAAATTAAGCAAAGTTAAGATCATACAGTTTAAGGTACTTATGTAAGAGTCAAAAACTGAGCCTAAGCGTCACAACTAAAGCACTCACTATTCTCAAGCACAATAAAGTTAAGAGATGTTGCCGTCAATTCAAACCACAGCACAAGGCTTCCTTCTTCTAAAAATAAAAATTAACTGCACCCGATTGAAACAAAACCCTTGGAAAAGAACCGCGGGACAAAGAAAAATCAAGGGGGAATACACTATCTAACAAAAATAAAATCTTTTTTTCTTTTTCTTTCAAATTTAATCCCTCAAGAAACCTGTCGATGATATCCATTATCGGGAAAAATAAAAAAAATTCAAATTTTTATGGTTTTTTCAATTTTTTGTACCTCTAACTACAACTAACAAAAAAAAAAAAAACTAACACATATGCATACAACATACAACTATCCCCCACCCCACACTTTAAGTTTTGGCATGTTCCCATGACACACAATTAAAAAGCATAAGGTAAAGAAAACTTCCCTGATCATCTAGTCAGGGTCTGAGTCGAAGTCGGGATCCATTCCTCGCCTTCGACCCAATGCGCACATCCATGCAGATAGCTTCTTCTCCGCCTTCTTGAGGTGCGCCCCATACTTATTTTTCTTGCTCAGTGCAGCCTTCTCTCTCGAGCCCTTCACTTTTCACTCAACATTTGTAGCTGGCCTCTCCTTTATTACCCCCATTTTTACATTCATCTCGAAAGTTACAGTCTCCTCACACACTCTAACCATGAGCTTTCTCTCGTATATATCTAATATTTCTCTATCCGTTGCTAAGAATGTTCTTCCTAAGATGAAGGGGACCTCCTTGTTCTCCTCCATATTCACTACTATAAAGTCTACAGGAAATACAAATTTATCCACCCGAACTAACACATCTTCCACTATCCCCTCGCGTATTAGAGTCATTTGGTCTGCCAGCTGCAAAGATATTAGCACCGACCTTATCTCTCCAATCTCCTTCTCAAGTTTCCTGTAAATAGACAAAGGAATTAGATTAATGAGGCATCATAATCACATAGAGACTTATCAAAATTAATAGAGCCTAAAGAACAAGGTATAGTAAAACTCCCTAGATCTTTATACTTTTGTGGGAGTTTATTTTGCAACGAATACGACTTTCCGCAGAATTCTATATGTATCTATGAGATCGAGTATGGAATTCTGTATACTCACTTTAAATTGAGTATCTGTTTCCCTCCCTTTCCTGCTAGGATTGGAAATCCTATATTTTACATATCCATACGATTGAGTCCTTGGGTTATATAGCACTACAATGCTCTGTGAGCTTCATCACTGAGGTCTCTTCTATCTTCCTTTTCTTTTGTCCGGATCTCCTTCAAGAATTTGGCATAAGCTGGCATTTGGGAAACAACTTCTGTGAATGGCAAATTTACATTAACTTGTTTCAGCATATCCAGAAATCTCTCAAATTGTTTGTCCAGCTTTTCTCTATACAGCTTTTGAGGGAAAGGTAGAGCAGGCATATGCTCGCTCTCATTAGATTCATCCCTTCTCGAAGTTTCCTCCTTCTTTTTCTCAGTTGCCTTCTTGCCTTTCTTCTTCTTATCAACTTCAATTTTCAGCTGCTCCCCACTTTCTTTTTCAGGTATCACATCTTTTTGGATCGAAGTGGAATTTTTCAACACTTGCCCACTTTTCAAGGTCATAACATTCACTGTTTCTTTAGGATTTCTTTCAGTATCAGCTGGCTGAGTACCTGGGATCCTTTCAGATAAAAGAGTGGCTAGCTGCCCAACCTGTCTTTCAAAGTTTTGAAAACCAGTACCTATTTCTTTGATAGCTGCTCCATGTTCCCTTATAGCTGCGCTATGAGTTTCAAGCTTCATCAGTTTTCTAAATGAAGGCCTTCATGAGATATTCTATGCCAGAATGAATAGGCTGTTGAGGCTGAAATTGCTACCTCTGCTGATTTTAGTATGCTAGAGCTCCTTGTCCCTGAGGTCTAGAGTTATGTTGTTGCCATGCATTCGCTGTACCCCCAGGTGAGCTCCATGAAAAACCGGGATGTCTCTGACCCATTGCATTAAATTTATAATTCCTCACATCATTTACTGAATGTTGAGTCGGGTATGTAAGCCATGTATCTAGGAGGAACTTAAATAAAAGAAGGGTTTTCAGTTTTTTGCACCACGTTTTGGTCTTGCAACTCAGTTGAGGCCCGACACTCATGAGTAGGGTGTCATCTTCCACATATATCACAAGCTGCATGAGGTTCACTCTGTATCGAGGCTAAGGTCAGCTTCCTTATCTCTTTGGCCATAGCATCAAGTTGTACCTGCAAAGATGTGTTAGCATCAACTTAGTGAATACTAGTTGATCTTCTTCTGTCAGCACTCTTAGAGGGCCACTGATTTGGATCTTCAGATAACTCATCTAGAATAGTAACTATCTCCTCTGGTGTCTTTTACATCAACGGGCCTCCAGCTGCATTGCTCAATGTTCTACATGAGGCTAGTGTCAATCCATCCCAAAAGTCCCGGAGTCTCATCCAAAGTTCAATTCCACTATGTTGACACTTTATGACTATTTCCTTAAACCTCTCCCAAGCTTCAAACATAGTCTCAATATCTTTCTGGCAGAAGTTATAGATTTTTCTTCTAATCTTGCCCGTTTTAGCTGAGGAGATATATTTATCAAGAAATTTTATGGTCATCTCCTCCCAAGATCTAATTGATCTCGTTGGCAAGCTCTGAAGCCACTGCTTAGCATCATCTTTCAGTATGAAGGGGAATGTTAAGTACATTGCATCTTGTGACACACCATTGTATTAAAAGGTGTTCATAATCTTTTCGGAGTCCATTAGATGGTTGTTTGGATCTTCGTTCATCTTCCCTCTGAAGACACAACAATTTTGAAGAGTTTGGAGCAACCCTTGCTTTAACTCAAAGCTGCAACTGGAGGTGGTCTAATACTTGACAATCCTTGGTTGTAAACCGGTCTAGCGTAATCACCAAGTGGTGTCCCAGCACCGGGAGCTATGTTTCTGAACTGGACTGCAGCTAAAGGCTGATTTTGGGCAATTCTCTGCGCCCTCTTTTCTTCGTAGATAATATGTGCATCTCGATTAGCTGCTTCCTCGGCATTCCGTACAGCGTTTTCTCATTGTTAGACTGCCTCTCTTGCAGCCAAATCCACATTTTCATCATCTCCAGCCATAGTTTCTTTGGTTGAGGATTGCCCAACCTTCTCTATATTCTCGGGGAGATTTCTTTCCTTCCTTAGCTGTTGCAGTTGTTTTTCTATTTCTGGTTTGCAATTTTTTCCCAGAAGATCGAGTCATGCACCACTCTTACCTGCAACTCGTGCACAGTCAAAGAACACCAACTGTAAAAAGAGAAAAATAAAATAAAATAAAATAAAAAACTCCTGAATTAGCACTACAAACTATTTCAAACACTATTGGTTGACAATCTTCGGCAACGGCGCAAAAATTTGACAAGCGCAAAATACCACTTTAATTGTGCTCACTAATCAAAGATAGTATAGTATAATATTGTATCCTCAGGGATTGGAGTTAACAGTATTATCGTAGTTTGTAGCTAGATTTCTATCCAAGATGATCAACAATTGAGAATTTTATGATTAAAACTACAATTAACTAAGAACCTAGAGTTAACTGACTGATGACAATCGCAACCAAGGACTAAACTAGGGAAGATATCAATAGGAGAAAATAGGGGTTGATTGGATAGGTGCAAGATAATTGTCTGGGATTTAACTCTAGATAATTCACTTCAAAAATATAAGTGAGTCTCTCGAATTCACTCAATTATTAGTTCAAACGTTCAGCAAAAACTCCTCTCTCGATTAAGTTTCAACCTCATGAGATGAACCAAGTTAAGCACGTGAAGATATGCAAGAATGCGTAGTTGATTGATCTTTAGGAGAACCTCTCTCGATTATCCTCCTAACTAGGTTTAATCAACAATTCAATTAGCCTCCTCTATTACTAAGAAGAATTAATGAATTCAACCAACAAAATAATGCAAAGATATCACAAGTTATGTCTCTCTCGATTACATGAACTAGTGAATATAGATGCAATAATTAAATTATCCAAAAACTATTCAATACATAAAAACTAGAGTTATAATCCTCAAACAAATATCAATACACTAAATCCATCAAACCCTAAAGAGAACTACTCCATAGATATGGAGTAATTCATCACAAATATGTTTAAAGTAAAGAAAACATAAAACAATCCAAACTCGTGTCTTGAGTGAGGATTGAATGATGAACTCCTTGTGCTTTTGCTTCTCCAACTCGTTCCTAGCCTCATTCGGTCTTAGATGTGTCAAAAGTCCCAAAAATAATGTTTTTCATGTATTTATACCAAGTGGGGTCGGGCCTAGACGAAAACACCTTTTTCCTACGCGAAATAGGACAATTACTCTGTAAAATTTGAACAGGTCCGTGGCATGGGGCGACATGCCGTGTGGGGCATTAGTGGGGAAATCCAGAGAGTTAAAATCTGTCAGGCTGCAGGAATATGTACATGCGCAGTGCCTCACACGTCGCCCCACGCACCGCGACTGTGGGGTTTTCTCAGAGTACAGAATTTTCCTCACTTTTTAATATCTAGACATGGTTCTCGACCCCCGAATGTGATCCTAGTTTAATCCCTTGGGCTTTTACTTAGACTTCAATGCTCCAAATAGCTCGAATTCATTCCATAGCATCTACATAGCTCGGAATCACTCCAATAAGGCATAAAACACATAATTAGTGCAAAACACTATCAATTAAAGTTCAACACGAATAAAGTGTTGTAGATTAGAGTGTAATAAGCGACTAAAATACGAGATTATATCCTACCATCAAGAGGTCGATATGAAGTCCCGGGGTGGGACTCCCAGAACGCCGGCTCTGCTCCGAAGTAAGCACCCGGTATAATAGAAATTGTGGGACGCCCTCCTACACCGAGTCAATGCTCGAGGAGGCTCAAGCTGGAAAGGAGAAGTCCAATGAAGGGGTCCATGGCGCAGACGATCCCCTTAATTCCTTTTTCGATGGGGTGGACTCATCCGCTTTGGAAGATTTTTTTGGGCTGGGCGACCTAGAAGTTTTGAAAAAGGACACACCCTTGGAAGTTGGCGGGCAGAGTTCGAGCCCGAAGTTGATTAATCAGTTCCCTGCTCCGAGTGTGGACCCCGGGTTGCAAGATATCGGTAATTCTTACCGTCCCGGAGGATGCCCGGGTTCTGTCTGCTCCCGTGAGGATAGCCAGCTACCTCTAATGCCTGGTGATCAAGGAGGACCAAGCAAAAATGAACGAGGTGAGCATGTCGTGCCTTTTCAATGAGGCGCAACAGGCACTGAACCGAGTAAGGAATAAGTACCTCCCTTCAAAATTTACTTAGGTTTTGATATTTTTCTCATTTTTCATCTTTTGCAGGCCTCAGTACTTCATCACGAGAGCTTCCTTCGGTACCGTGTCGAGGTCAATCAGCTCAAGCTCGAGGTAAAAGAGATAGCCCAGAAAAGGGATATGTACAAGCTCCCCAAAGAACAACAAGAAGGGGTCATTAAGAACCTTCAGACCGAGCTGGATAGGGCTCACAAAGAAGCATCGGTCCTAAGGCTGGAGCACGCCGACTTGGTTGAAAAGGTAAAGGTCTTTGAAGTTAACAACGAGGAACTGGTCGTAGTGGCTAACAACAATACCTCACAGGTCCAGCAGAAGATCGACTAACTCCAAAAGGAGATGGACGAGATCCAAGTCATGGCCAATGGGTGGAAGAGAAAGATGGATATGCTGGCCTTGGATAAGGAAATCACCTAGGCAAAGCTATCTTCGGTAGAGGTTCAGCTTCGGGTGGCGAAGGAGAAAGCTAATAAACAGGCTCAACTAAATGAGGATCTCCGAGCACAGCTGAGCTCGGCCGTTGCAGAAGGGGATGCCCTTGGTCAAGAGCTCAAAGCAACGAGGTCCAGGATGAAGACAACCTCAGCCGAGGCCGACAAAATGGTGGCTTAGTACAAGGCCGATGTCAAAGCGGTCAAGGCCTTCCTAAAGACAAATGTCGAATATGTGAAGTGACTATCTCGAAGGGAGGTCCTCGGATAGATCCACGCCCAAGGCATGAATGCCTTAGGAATCCGAAAGCCCCGATGGTTCTGATGACGAATCAGGCTCCGGTGAAGATCGGGCATGAATGCCTTAGGAATTTTTTAGTTTTTGTATTGTGTACATATTTGTTCATTTTGAGGCCATTTTTGTTGGGACTTTGCAAAGATATTACAGAATATATAAAATTTCCCCTTTTGGCAATTTTAAGTCTCTAATATTTTAGCATCTTTTCATAATTACAAATATTTCTAATGCCTTAGCACATAATCAAATGTAGTAATAAGTCATTTGGTTTTCGGAGGTCCGAACAGAACCTGACCTTGATGTAATTTTTATTTGCTCAAAACTTTGAAAACTCAGAGTGACCAGAAGTTTTCCCAAGATGCTTAAGTATTCTTAGATGATGCATTTGTCGATGGTAACCTTTTAGCAGGTTTTGAATTTTTATTGAAGGCCTTACATTTTAATTACGGGTTTGGGACATCTCCGAGCTGTTTTTTAGGGTGGCCGTAGCCTTTTAGATTTAGGCACTACCTAATAGGTTTTGTGCCCCTGGGTTTTGATAACCCGAGTTGCCCGAACTTATTTCGAACGAAAATCACCCGAGTAGGGATAGCCCTTGGGCTCGAATAGGGGTAGCCCTTAGGCTTGCATTATGGCAAAGGTTGCCTACGCGGGCACGGTTCACTTGACCGTTCGGCACTTACAATAAATCTTAACCACCGAGCTTAGGCTATTTGAGCACAATGTTTCCTTCTTTCCTTGCTAAGAATCTTGACCCGAGGGTGATGGCCACCAGTATTTGAGGTCGATCTTGAGAGGGCTCGGATACTATTGATGAGACCACTGACTCCTATTTAAAATCGGTCTTCGATTCTAAGTTAGCACAATTTACTATTACCTCGTTAAAAAACTTGCCGGAAAACCCA
The DNA here is from genome assembly GCA_002018475.1 of Nicotiana obtusifolia. Taxonomy (NCBI): domain Eukaryota; kingdom Viridiplantae; phylum Streptophyta; class Magnoliopsida; order Solanales; family Solanaceae; genus Nicotiana; species Nicotiana obtusifolia. The sequence goes on along the minus strand of MCJB01049108.1, from coordinate 24,592 downwards.
TTTGGGACAAAACCGGATCAAGGGAAAAAGAGTGCCAGACCTAATAGTCACATTCTCCTTTAGTTGTTTCCTGCAAGTGTTAGTTCGATTCACAATATTATAAAAAGGTGAATGAGATCGTACCTTAACAGTAGTACCGCTTTAAGTATGTTACTTTCCAGTTGTTCGGTAGATGTGCACCGTTTCCTGCTTCGAGTTTGTACTAACCTTTACCGGTAATTCCGATGATTCGATATGGTCCTTCCCAGTTCGGCCCTAGCTACCCCTTATTTGGGTTCCGGGTGTGCAGTGTTACTTTTCTTAACACCAAGTCCCCGATAATGAAGTGTCGGAGGTTGGCTCTTCGATTGTAATACCTTTCTATCCGCTGTTTCTAGGCGGCCAATCGTACTAGGGCAGCCTCGTGCCTTTTATCCAATAGTTGCAGGTTCGTGCTCATGGCCTGACGAGCGCAAAACACACACATAAATATGCTCGCTAGTTGAATGTAGTATAATATAATATCGTTTCCTTATAGATTCGAGTTAAACAGTATTATCGTAGTTTGTGGCTAGATTGCTATCCAAGACAATCAAAAGTTTAGAATTAAGTGATTAAAAACTAAAATTAACTAAGAATTTAAAGCTAATTAACGAATGACAATCGAACAAAATTAAGCAAGGAAGATATCGATGGGAGAAAATAGGGATTGATTGGATAGGTGCAAGATAAATGTTTGTGATTTAACTATAATTAATTCACTTTATAATATTCAAGTGAGTCTCTCGAATTGACTCAATTATTAGTTCAAACATTTAGTAGAAACTCCTCTCTCGATTAAGTCTCAACCTCACAAGATGAACCAATTTAAGCACGTGAAGATATGCAAGAATGCGTAGTGGATTGATCTTTAGGAGAACCTCTCTCGATTACCCTCCTAACTAGGTTTAATCAACAATTAAACTAGCCTCTTTCGATTACTAAGAAGAATTAATGAATTCAACTAACAAGATAAGGCAAAGATATCACAGGTTATGCCTCTCTCGGTTACATGAACATGTGAATATAGATGCAACAATTAAATCATTCAAAACGATTCAATACATAAAAGCTAGAGTTATAATCCACCAACAAATATCAACACACCAAATCCATCAAACCCTAAAAGGAAATACTCCATAGATATGGAGTAATTCATCACAAATGTGCTTAAAGTAAAGAAAAACATAAAACGATCCAAACTCATGTCTTGAGTGAGGATTGAATGATGAATTCCTTGTGCTTTTGCTTCTCCACCTCCTCCTTAGCATCCTTAGGTCTTAGATGTGTCAAAAGTCCCAAAAATAATATTTTTCCATGTATATATACCAAGTAGGGTTGGACTCAGACGAAAACACCTTTTCCTGCGCGAAATAGGATAACTACTCTGTAAAAATTGCACAGGCCCGCCGCATGGGGCGACGCACCATGCGGGGCATTAGTGGAAAAATAGAGAGAGTTAATTTCTAACAGGCAGCAGGAAAATACACAGGCCTAGCATGCCACGCGCCGCGGGTGTGTTGTTTTCTCAGAGTACGGATTTTTCTTGACTTTTTGATATCCAGACGTGGTTTTCGACCCCCGAACACGATCCCCACTTTATTCCTTGGGCTTTTACTCAGATTTCAAAGCTCCAAATCACTTGAATTCATTCCATAACATCTACATAGCTCGGAATCCTCCTACAAGGCATAAAACACACAATTAGTGCAAAACACTAGCGATTAAAGCTCAAACTCAATTAAAGTGCAGTAAATTAGAGGGAAATAAGCAACTAAAATACGAGATTATAGCCTACATCAACACTCCACACTTAAACCATTGCTCGTTCTCGAGCAATCAAACTACACTTTATAAAGACACGACCTTTTTCGAACAACTCTCCTAACTCATTACACCAAGAATATCTAAAATAGACTGAGCACAATAGTGTAACATCTTCACCTCAGGATTTGACTCAAAAGCACCACGCATTATTTATAACCCGATCAGTTAGTCCAACATAAAGGTCAAGCATTACCTTTCCTTCATGAATCAAGTGCCCTCGCACAACAATAGAGAGTAGTTCCACACACAATAGATATTAAGAAAAATTAGGAACTCAAGATAGAAAGAATTCACTCACTCTCAGAAATAACATTCATATGCCACAAAAGATGAACCATAGGCTTGCCCGAAGTGTACTACTCTACTAATTGAGCTCATTCAGTCAAGGATCAAGCAGGACTTTAATTGGTTGTAATGTAGGCTGCGGGATGAGTAGGATATATTTGGATATAAGAGTGACTATACCTCCCTAAGCACTTTAATACATACAATTTACCTTTCAAAACCCCACATTCATGTCAAACCATACTCCACCTTCACATAAATATGCATTAACTTCCTACTTCTTAAGCACAATTACATCAAAAGTTACCACTGTTAAAGAATAATTGCACAACAATGCAACATTTTTTCTTTTTTCTTTTTCCTTTCTTTTTCAATTCAAGTGGCTCTTACTTTTTCAATACATTGCACCTTTCTCCTTATTTCATTAGTTCCACTCAAAAGCCAAACCAACCACCCCACACTTCAACTTTTACAAAGTTCATAATAAATTTAAGTGCTCGCGAGAGGTAAATGATTCAAATAGATGGTCAATTCAAACAAATGGGTAAGGCTTGTAACGTAGTTGCCAAAGAAACAGGATTACAGGCTCAAACTACGATATATAATAATTAGGTGGGTAAAAGCTTATAGCTGGCTCAACAAAGAAATGCCTAAATCACTTCCAAGACTGAATACAACTAATATTTCTCTTTGTAAACATACAGGGCAAGTTCTAGACATTGAATGCAATGCACTGAATACCACAAAATCTCACACACATATGGCACATAACTCACTCAAAATCGGACTATCAAGACACTCTAGTCAAAGCAGTTAAGCAAAGTTAAGATCATACAATTTAAGGTACTTATATAAGAGTAAAAAACTGAGCCTAAGCATCACAACTAAAGCACTAACTATTCTCAAGGTATAATAAAGCTAAGAGATATTGCCTTCAATTCAATTCACAGCACAAGGTTTCCTACTCCTAACAAAAATAAAAACTAACTATAATCGGTTCAAACAAAACCCTTAAAAAATAACCGCAGCACAAAGAAAAATCAAGGGGGAATTATTATACTACCTAATAAAAGAAAATCTTTTTGTCTTTTTCTTTCAACTTTAGTCCTCAAGCAACCTGTCGAATGATATCCATCGTCGGGAAAAATTAAAAATTAAATGTTTTTATGTTTTTCTCAACAAATATTTTCTAACTACTAAAACAAAAAACAAAACTAACTAACACATATACATACAACATACAAATATCCCCCACCCCACACTTCAAGTTGTGGCTTTTCCCCATGATACACAATTAAAAAGTATAAGGTAAAGGAAACTTCTCTGAATATCTAATCGGGGTCTAAGTCAAAATCGGGATCCATTCCATGCCTTCGAACCAATGCGCACATCCACACCGACAGCTTCTTCTCAACCTTCTTGGGGTGCACCCTCACTTATCTTTCTCGCCGGTGCAGCCTTCTCTTTCGAGCCCTTCACTTTTCACTCAATACTTGCAGCTGGCTTCTTCCTTTTAACCCCTGTTTTTACATTCATCTCAAATGTTACAGTCTCCTCGCCCACTCTAAGCATGAGTCTTCTCTCATGTATGTCTAAGATTGCTCTACCCATTGATAAGAATGGTCTTCCTAAGATGAGAGGGACCTCCTTGTTCTCCTCCATATTCACTACGATAAAATCTACAGGAAATACGAACTTATCTACCCGAACTAAAACATCTTCCACTATCCCCTCGGGTATTAAAGTCGTTTGGTCTACCAGCTGCAAAGATATTGGCAACCGACCTTATCTCCCTAATCTCCTTCTCTAGCTTCCGGTAAATAGACAAAGGCATTAGATTAATTGATGCGCCAGAGTCACATAAAGATTTGTCAAAATTAATAGATCGTAAAGAGCAAGGTATAGTAAAACTCCCTGGATCTTCACACTTTTGTGGAAGTTTGTTTTGCAATATTGCGTTGCAATGCTCTGTGAGCTTGACCACTGATGTCTCTTCTATCTTTCTTTTCTTTGTAAGGATCTTCTTCAAGAGTTTTGCATAAGCTGGCATTTGTGAGAGCACTTTTGTGAATAGCAAATTGCTTGTCCAACTTTTCTCTATATAACTTTTAGGGAAAAGGTAAAGCAGGCATGTGCTTGCTCTCTTCATTAGATTATTCCTTTCTTGAAGTTTCCTCCTTCTTCTTTTTCTCAGCTCCCTTCTTGAATTTATTTTTCTTATCAACTTCATTTTTTAGCTGCTCCCCAATTTCTTTTTCAGGTACCACATCTTTGAGTGGGATCTTTCAACATTTGCTCACTTCTCAAGGTCACAATATTCACTATTTCTTTAGGATTTCTCTCAGTATCAGCTGGCAAAGTACCTAGGACTCTTTCAGATAATATTGTTGCTATCTGTCCCACTTGTCTCTCCAAATTTTGAAACCCAGTGCCCAATTCTTTGATAGCTACCCCGTGAGCATCTAACGTCTCATCTGTCTTGACAATAAAGGTCTTCATTAGCTCCTCTAGGCCAGGCTGAATAGGCTGTTGAGGTTAAAACTGCTGCCTTTGCTGATTTTGGAAGCCTAGAGCTCCCTGTCCCTGAAATCCGGGGTTATTTTCTTGCCATGCATTTGCAGTACCCCCAGGTGAACTCCATGAAAAACGGGGGGTGCTTCTGACCCATTGCATTGAAATTATAATTCCCCACAACATTCACTTCCTCAGTTGAGGCTTGACACTTATGAGTAGGGTGTCCTCTTCCACATATATCATAAGCTGCATGAGGTTCACTCTGTATCGAGGCTAAGGTAAGCTTCCTTATCTCTTTAGCCATAGCATCAAGTTGTACCTGCACAGATGTGTTAGCATCAACTTGGTGAACACCAGTTGATCTTCTTCTTTCAGCATTGTCGGAAGGCCACTAGTTTGCATCTTCAGACAACACATCTAGAATTATGACTATCTCCTCTGGAATCTTCTTCATCAACGGGCCTCAGGCTGCATTACTCAATTTTCTACTTGAGGCCGGTGTCAATCCATTCCAAAAATCCTAGAGCTGCATCCAGAGTTTAATTCCGCTGTGTTGACACTTTCAAACTAATTCCTTAAACCTCTCCCAAGCTTCAATCACAGTTTCAGTATCTTTCTGGAAAAAGTTACGGATTTCCCTTCTAAACTTGCCCGTCTTAGCTCAGGAGAAATATTTATCAAGAAATTTTCTGGTCATCTCCTCCCGTGTTCTAATCGATCCTTGGGGCAAGCTTCTAATCCACTGCTTTGCATCATCTTTGAGTGTGAAGGGGAATGCCCTTAAGTAAATGCATCTTGTGACACACCATTGTATTGAAAGGTGTCCATAATCTCCTCTAAGTCCATGAGATGGTTGTTTTGATCTTCGTTCATCTTTCCTCTGAAGACACAACAGTTTTGTAGAGTTTGGAGCAACCCTTGCTTTAATTCAAAATTGTTAGCTGCAACTGGAGGTGGTCTAATGCTTGATAATCCTTGTTTATAGACCGGTCTAGCATAATCACCAAGTGGTCTCCCACACCCGGGAGGTATAATTCCAAACTGGTCTGCACCCAAGGGTTGATTCTGAGCAATTCTCCGAGCCCTCTCCTCTTCATAAATAAGTTGTGCATTTCGAAGAGCTGCTTCCTTAGCATCTCGTGCAGTTTTTTCTCATTGTTGGGCTGCCTCTCTCGCAGCCAAATCCACATTATCATCATCTCCAGCCATAATATTTTTGGTTGAGGATTGCCCAACCTTCTCTATATTCTCAGGGAGATTTCTTTCCTTCCTCAGCTGTCGCAATTGTTTCTTGATTTCTGGCTCGTATGGTAGCGCTTCCTTCCTAGAAGATCGAGTCATACACCAATCTCACCTATAGCCTACGCACAGTCAAAGAACACCAAGCGTAAAAAGAGACAAATAAAAATAAAATAAAAACAAAAGAAAAATTCCCGGATTAGCACTAAACTCTTTCAAACACTATTGATTGCCAATACCCGGCAACGAAGCCAAATTTGACAAGCATAAAACACACACTTAAATATGTTTTCCAGTCGAATATAGAATAATATAATATCGTACCCACAGGGATTAGATTTAAACAGTATTATCATAGTTTGTAGCTAGATTGCTATCTAAGATAATCGACAGTTTAGGATTATGTGATTAAAAACTAAAATTAACTAAGAATCTAAAGTTAATTGATGAATGACAATCGAACAAAAGTAAGCAAGGAAGATATCAATAGGAGGAAATAGGGATTGATTGGATACGTGCAAGATAAATGTTTCGGATTTAACTCTAGTTAATTCACTTCTAACTTTCAAGTGAGTCTCTCGAATTCACTCAATTATTAGTTCAAACATTATTAGAAAACCCTCTCTCGATTAAGTCTCAACCTCACAAGATGAACCAATTTAAGCACGTGAAGATATGCAAGAATGCGTAGTAGATTGGTCTTTAGGAGAAGCTCTCTCGATTATCCTCAAAACTAGGTTTAATCAATAATTCAACTAGCCTCTTTCAATTACTAAGAAGATTTAATGAATTCAACCAACAAGATAATGCGAAAATATCACAGGTTATGCCTCTCTCGATTACATGAACATGTGAATATAGATGCAACAATTAAATCATCCAAAAAGATTCAATATATAAAACTAGAGTTATAATCCACCAACAAATATCAATACACCAAATCCATCAAACGCTAAAGGGAACTACTCCATAGATATGGAGTAATTCATCACAAATATGTTTAAAGTAAAGAAAAACATAAAACGATCCAAACTCGTGTCTTGAGTGAGGATTGAATGATGACTTCCTCGTGCTTTTGCTTCTCCACATCCTCCTTAGCCTCCTTAGGTATTAGATGTATCAAAAGTCTCAAAAATAATGTTTTTCCATGTATATATACCAGGTAGGGTCGAGCCTAGACGAAAACACCTTTTCCTGCGCAAAATAGGATAACTACTTTGTAAAAATTGCACAGACGCACCGCATGAGGCGAGGCGCCATGCGGGGCATTAGTGGGGAAATCCAGAGAGTTGATTTCTGACAGGCAGCAGGAAAATACACAGGTGCGGTGCGCCACGCACCGGGGGTGTGCTATTTTTTCAGATTACGAATGTTTCTTGACTTTTTGATATTCAAACGTGGTTTTCGACCCCTGAACGCGATCCTGGATTTATTCCTTGGGCTTTTACTCAGACTTCAAAGGTCCAAATCACTCGAATTCATTCCATAACATCTACATAGCTCGGAATCCGCCTACAAAAAGATAAAACACACAATAAGTGCAAAATACTAGCGATTAAAGCTCAAACTCAATTAAAGTGTAGTAAATTAGAGTGCAACAAGCGACTGAAACATGAAATTATAGCCTACCATCAGCCTCACCGTTTGATCCTTCGGTCGCATATCAGAAACTAAGGCTCGGTTCTCCCACTTAGACCGGTATTAGTGGATCGGCACCGTAGACTAATGAAAACGGAGTGGCCCTGGTACTAAATTTTTAGGTTGTACGGTATGCCCACAAGACTTGGGGCAGAATTTCCTTCCATTTCCCATTGGCATCAATCAACCTTTTATATAGGTTTTGAAGTATGGTCTTGTTTGGTGATTCGGCTTGCCCGTTTTTGCTAGGGTGATAGGGTGTTGAAAAGATCTTTTTGATCTTATGGTCTTCGAAAAATTTGTTTACCTTGCTGCTAATGAACTGCTTCCCGTTATCACACACTATCTCGGCCGGTATCCCGAACCAACATATTATGTGGTCCCAGATGAAGTCGACGACCTTTTTTTCACGGACCTTCTTGAACGCTTGAACTTCGACCCACTTAGCAAAATAATCGATCATAAATAGTATGAATTGAGTCTTACCGGGTGGCCATGGCGGGGGACCAACAATGCTCATTCCCCACTTCATGAACGGCTAGGGTGACAAGACCGAATGTAATAGCTCTCCGAGTTGATGGATCATCAGTGCATCCCTCTGATAACCGTCGCATCTTCGTACAAAGTCCTTTGCATCTTTCTCCATGTCAATCTAGTAACAGCCGACCCTGATTATCTTAAGCACCAAAGATTCTTCCCCCGAATGGTTTTCGCAGGTGCCTTTGTGAACTTCCCTCAAAACATATTCGGTGTCTCCCGGCCCCAAGCATATGGCGAGGGGGCCATCCAACGTTCTTCTGAACGAGGTACCTTCGAATAAGCTGAACCTGCCCGCCTTCATGCATAGAGCTCTCGATTCTTTAGGATCCGAGGGCAACTTCCCAGTCTTCAAGTAGTCTATATACATGTTTCTCCAATCCCAAGTTAAAATTGTTGAGTTTATTTCGGCATGGCCTTCTTCCACTACCAATTTCATGAGTTGTACCATTGTTCCTAAGCTGAATTCATTGTCATCAATCGATGACCCCAAGTTAGCCAGAGCATCGCCTCGCTATTTTGATCTCGGGGTACGTGTTGTAAGGTCCATTCCTTGAACTGATGCAGCGTTACCTGCAATTTGTCTAAATACCTTCACGTTCGTTCTTCTTTTACTTCTAACGTCCCATTGACTTGATTATGACAAGGAGGGAGTCGCACTTAGCTTCGAACACCTCGGCCCCCAGGTTTTTAGCCAATTCGAGACCTACAATTATGGCCTCGTACTCGGCCTCATTGTTAGTCAATTTCACAGTTCTAATAGATTGCCTAACTATGTTACCCGTAGGCGGCTTCAACACGATGCCGAGTTAGGACCCCATTTGCGTTCGAGGCACCGGCCATAAAGAGGGTTCATATTCTCGAGGATGTCCCCGAGGTTAACAAGAATTACTTTTCGACTTCGGGTATTAAGGATGGCATAAAGTCGGCCATGGAATCTACCAAAATTTGCGATTTAATGGCAGTCCGGGGTCGATATTCGATATCGTACCCGCTAATTTCGACGGCCCATTTAACCAACCGGCTCGAGAGCTCGGATTTGTGAATTATGTTCCTTACTGGGTAAGAAGTTACGACGCATATGGAGTGGCATTGAAAATACGGCTTTATCTTTCTGGAGGTACTTAGCAAAGTGAGCGCCAATTTTTCTAGATAAGGATACCTTGTTTCGGCCTCGCCTAGAGTTCTACTAACATAATAGATTAGAAATTGCATACCTTCTTCTTCCCGGACTAAGACTCCACTTACTGCTACCTCGGATACCTTTAAGTACAGGTACAACTGCTCGTCCGCCTTCGGAGTATGGAGCAAAGGTGAACTCGAAAGGTACCGTTTGAGTTTTTCCAAGGCTTGTTGGCATTCCGGGGTCCAAGAAAAGTTATTGTTCTTCTTAAATAATGAGAAGAACTGGTGGCTCTAATCGGAAGACCTCGATATGAACCGACCCAGGGCGGCTATGCGCCCGGTTAGCCTCTAAACGGCCTTGACTCTGTCCAACACGGTGTTGTCTTCTATAGCTTTGATTTTATTGGGATTGATCTTAATCCCTCGATTGGACACCATGAATCCAAGGAACTTCCCGGATCCGACCCCGAATCCGCATTTCTTCGGGTTCAGCTTCATATTGTATTTCTTTAGTATGTCGAAGGTTTCCTTTTCAAATGGTCCTCTACTTGCTGGGACTTAACTAACCTGTCGTCAATATAAACTTCTATTGATTTTCCTATTTGTTCTTCGAACATCCAATTTACTAGGCGTTGATAAGTAGCACCGGCTTTTTTAGTCCAAACGGCATCGTTATAACAATAAGTGCCGAATTTAGTGATAAAGGAAGTTTTTTCTTGATCATCCGGGTCCATCCGGATTTGGTTGTACCTAGAATAGGCGTCGAGAAAGCTGTGTATCTCGTGCCAGGTCGTTGCATTGATCATGCGAGCGACGTTAGGCAAAGGAAAAGAGTCCTAGGGGCACGCCTTTTTCAGGTCTTTGTAATCTACGCACAATCTTAATTTATTTCCCTTTTTAGGCACTACTACTACGTTAGCCAACCAATCAGGGTACTTAACTTCCCGAATGGAATCTATTTTAAGGAGTTTGGATACCTCGTGTTTGATGAATGCATGCTTGACTTTGGACTGAGGCCTCCTCTTCTGTTTAACCGGGTGGAACTTCGGATTCAAGCTTAGATTATGAGTGGTTATTTCTGGTGGGATCCCTGTCATATCAAGATGGGACCAACCGAAACAATCTATGTTAGCTATAAGGAATTTAATGAGTTTTTTCCTGAGCTGAGGAATTAACCCCGTGCCCAGGTATACCTTCTGATCAGGCGAGTGTTCTATCAATACGACTTGCTCCAGCTCCTCGACTGTTGATTTGGTTACTTCAGAATCTTCAAGGGTGACGAACGATCTAGGAACTCAGTAATCATCATCCTCGTCTGCTTCTTGCTTCTCTGGTTCGGTCAGGGCCGGTGTCGGTGATTGTTATTTAGTTTCTTCCTTCCTAACCAGCTCTGAGTTCTTGATGTCGAGAGTGCGGACATCGGGATCACCTCATCGACCGCGAACATTTCTTTTGCGGTCGGCTGCTCTCCGCAAACCGTCTTGATCCCTCCCGGTGTAGGGAACTTCAGTGCCTGGTGTAGTGTTGAGGGTATTACCCTCATGTTGTGAATCCATGACCTTCTGAATAGAGCATTATATCTCATATCCCCTTCAATCACATAGAACTCTGTTTCTTGAATGGTCCAGGCGGTGTTCACCGGCAGGATTATCTCCCCTTTAGTAGTTTCCCATGCCATGTTGAATCCGTTTAAAGCCCGGATTGCAGACACTATTTGGTACAGATATTACCAGTGCATCATTATGTGGTTGCACGATACCTTCAGTGTCCTCATCGTTGAAAGAGATGGTCATCTGGTATATAATCTCGGGTTCGTTTTTCCCTTGTGATGGATACCTTAGTGCGCTTTAGCATTGGCCCCTGGGGGACGTCGACTCCACCAATGATCATGTTAATGATGTGCTGAGGTTCCTCTTGTTTGGTCTGCTTGTTGGAGTCCCTATTCCTGAAGTGATTTTTGGCTCGATCACTCAGAAATTCCTGTAGGTGCCCGTTATTGAATAACCAGGCTACTTCTTCTCTTAGTTGTCTGCAGTCCTCGGTCCTATGGCCGTGAGTGCCATGATACTTACACATCAGGTTAGGGTCTCTTTGGGTAGGGTCAAACTGTAATGGCCGAGGCCACTTGGTATCTTTGATACGCCCGATGGCAGATACGTTGCTGGCAGCATCGACAGTGAAGTTATATTCCGATAATCTTGGTGCCTCCCTGGCCCCGAGTGGCCTTTCGAAACCATTTTTGCTCATGAGTCCCCGGTTACTATGGCCTTGATCGTTCCTTTTTTCATTTCTTGTAGGGTTACGACCAGATCCGTTACCCCTTCGATCTCCATTATACGGTTGATACCGGTCTCTATTAGGTCGTGGTTCATGATCGACGACTCTCTTAGACCTGTCATTAGTTCTAACGGGATAAACAGACCCAGAGGAGGCCCCAAGCTGATCATCCTCGACTCTGATTTTCTATTGATACCTGTTATGGACGTCGCCCCAAGTTACCGTCGGGTATTCTATCAAATTCTGTTTCAGCTGCTGTGAAGCCAAGGAGCTTTGGGGGTTGAGTCCTTGAGTGAATGCCTGAACAGCCCAATAGTCCGCAATCGGAGGCAGGTCCATCTGTTCCATTTGAAACCTCGATACGATTCCTTGAGCATTTCATTATCTCTTTTTTTTACTTTAAAAAGGTTTGATTTTCTGGTCTCGACCTTGATGGCCCCGGCGTGAGCTTTTACAAAGGCATCTGCAAGCATAGCAAACGAATCAATAGAATTAAGGGGTAAGTTGTGATACCATAGCATTACTCCTTTTGATAGGGTTTCTCTGAACTTTTTCAGCAAAACCGACTCGATTTCATCGTCTTCTAAGTCGTTTCCCTTGATGGCACACGTGTAGGAGGTCACGTGTTCATTTGGATATGTAGTTCCGTTATACTTTGAAATTTCGAGCATACGAAACTTTTTCGGGATTGGTTTCAGTACCGCGCTTGGGGGGAAAACGCTTTTGGACAAATTCTTGGAATTCGGGCCTTTCAGTATCGGGGGTGCTCTTGGGATTTGATCAACTCTAGAGTTATAGGTCTCCACTTTTTTGTCGTTGGCTTCAATCTTCTTTTCCCCCGATTCCACCCGCTTTGTCAGTTCCTCAAACATCTTTATTATTTCAGGGTTGGTCCTGGGTTCAACTTCACCCAGCCTTTCCGTGGTTTGTTCTTTCCTTCGGGTGTTTTCCCCGGATGGTTTGGCCTCAACTCTGAAACGGCTTTGGTTATGCAGCTGGGCTATCGCCGTCTGTGTAGCTTGTAACATTTCCAAGATCACCCGCAGATTGATCCCGTCGCCTTTACCGTCCTGCGTACCCCGGGATGTTGATCGGGCTCCTCCATGAACGTTGTTCTCATGATCGATAGACAGGTTTGCATCGATGGCCACATGTGAGTTGGCATCGATTGAATTTGCAACCGGGACTCCGTTGGGGTCAACAGGGGACACCTCATTGCTGGGTACTTATTGTTGTTTTCGCCATGGTAGCCAAACTTAACATCAACGTTCAAGTGAGCAGATTGAGAATTTGACATTCTTAGTTGACCTTAAATTAAAATCTCAAAGAACAAGCATAAAACAGAGTGCGTTATGGAAATTTGTATTAAATTACCACTATTATCCTTAGCTCCATGGTGGGCGCCAAACTATTTACCCTTAAAGATGGATAACAATTAAATTTATATGCGGTTTTAAGGATATATTGACTAATTCAATGCAAGTGATTAATGATGTTAGGTAAGAAAATAAAAGATAGAGTAAATAGCCAAACCAATGATGATAGTGAATCTGAGCTTGGTTAACGGCGTAACAAGAAATCTGCCTTCGGTTCCGAGCCAACACTTATGAATAACTTATGAACAAAAGCAAGAACTTTGAATAACTTTTAGAAACAGAGAGAATAGATGTATATTGCACTGGTATGCGTGTTACAATGCCCCTAATGAATAATCAGCTTCACCTTTATATAGTAGGAGAGTTTTACCCTAAGTACAATTCTAAAAAAGGTAAAAATCTTCCTCTTCGCTAATTACTGAACTCCCGCTGATACGGGCCGAGATTCACGCCGTCATATCCGGTTGGACACGAATATCAGGGCCCTTTGTTAATCATGCGTGGTCGTTCAGTAATGCTCTCCGAAGTTTCAGAACTCAAACCGGACCCGGGGGCATGATCTCGATGGTTCCGAGGGCAAGTGTTTTGCTCGGGCCTTGATGCGAGAGGCTCCTGGCTTCGATTCCGATTTCCGGCAATCATGTTCTTGCTTCGTTTGCCTCACCGAAAAATTGATGTATTCACTACTCCAGTTTTACCCGTATACAATTATATACTGAAATTATTTGTATATAAAATAGTTTTAACATTTTTGTCCTATTCAAAATCACTGTTTTGAGTAGGAATATATAGTGTAAGCCGGCAAGGTACTCCCTTCGTCCAATGTTTATACCGCAGTTTCATTTTCGAGCGTTAAATTTTTTAATTTTGATCGTGATTTATAAATTTTATATATATATATATATAAATTATAATAATTAAAAATTTAAATACTAAAAAAAATATGAAAAAATTACGATAAAAAAATTTATTTAACTTTCGAAATACGAACCGCATCACATAAATTAAAACAGTAAAAGTAATACAGTTTAGATATCATCGACGGTACATTTGCGTTGATGTGCAGGGTGTGAAATTAACGCTAAAGATGTTCTTCCTTTTTATATTTTGTCAAAGTTAAATGAAATTTATAAGAGGTAAAAACATGAACAATATTGAAACTTAGATAAATTTTTAAATTGAATTATAAGAGGTAAAATATGAAGAACATTGGAACTTACACATGGCGAGGCGCCTATTATTCTTTTTGGTTTGGGGGAGGGGGGAGGGCTGCAACTATGCAGATTACTTACACAAGAGAAAAAAAAAAAAAAAAGAAAAAACAATTTGGCGAAGCGTAAAGCAGGAGAGACACTCTTCAAACGTAAAGAACGGACAATCCAAGTGTTAAAATAACAAATATCTCATCTGTCCGGGTGGTAGCGAGCGGCACATGTAGCCTTTTTGTTATAAATTCATCTTCCAGACGGAATATAATATATACGTGAAGATTTACTAAATTTTATCAAATATAAAATTTTGAGCTTATAATTTTTACTGTATAATTAATACTTAAGATATAATGTAAAACATATTAAATTTAAATACAGAATCCACCCCATGAGATCTGAGCTCCATAAAATGCTTCCGGTCATGGAGAGCCTGCTTCACGCCTGGATATATGTTCCAACTTTTCCTTTTAAAGTATATTACTCTACTTACTTTTAGGAAAAAGAAAAAAAACTAATGCATAGATATAGATTGCATCTTCTACTATATAGTTGTAAGGAAATATCTATAGTTAATAAACATTCCTTCAATTGTCCTAGGCAAGGAACCATGCACATGTTTCCTTTCCCTCATACCAGCATATGTTCCACAAGTATGTTTGCTGTTTACCCAATACTTAAAAAAATGGAAGAAATACCATTAATCATCTTAAGAACGGCACATGACTCAATTTGTCATCCATAAAATGTTAAGGTTGCTTGAAGATAAGAATAGAGAAAGTCAAACATGCAGTTGAATTTAGTTTTACATAATTATACTGTGAGATATGGTAGGAAATATAAGGTACTGATGACTTGTGTGTACACATATCTTTATTTAGTATTACTTTCTGCGTAGGCAAGAAAAAGAAGCAGATGAAGAAAAACCATTAATTTGACGATCCATTCTAGTGGCCTCGAATCTGTTAAAGTAGAGCTATACAATTGAATTGTTTTAGCCATAGAATGGACAAAAATCAAGTTAAATTTGAAAGTTGGGACATGTAAGACTCTACGAAGAACAAATTAAATAAAGCACGAAAAATATGAAGATCATCCTTAAATTACGTTAAGTAGTTTGTAACCATTAAGCAAGGTAACGAAGTAATATATAGATAAATAAGAATTTATATGTTTGTAAATTGTAAGTAATGATTTATTTCATGTCATATGATCGGTTGCTCCCGAACCTATAATTAAAGACTAATAGCTGACTTGTTACATTTGCGTTTACAATTAAGTACCATCTTGTGATTAATTACTTGCGCATATATGTTGCAGCAGTGCAAATGGGCAATCAACTGACTATATTGTTTCTTAGTCAAGCTTTGCATGTTCACATTCTGTTGTTTATTCCCGAAACTTGCTTCAGAATTTCTATTTAATTTGTTGTCCTTGCACATGAGCTGTTGTTTTGTTTTCTCACAGTAATAGCAAACCAGAAGAGTTTTCTTAGAATTGAAATTGGTTTTCACTGTATATGTTAACTTCTTGTCCACAAAAAATCAATGAACCAAACTCCATTGCATTATTAGATATTTATATTTCTTAATTTTACTTTTAAAAAGAAAAAAATATCTTTACATCTCCAATTTTCAAGAACTATTATTGCACAGACTCTCCTACTAGTTTGAAGATATGGTGAACTATTTTATATTCACACTCGTCAGTGGTTTTATCATCAATTAACATTAGAATACTTCCTAATTGTAAATTGCTTCAGATAATCTGTTTCCGTAGAGAAAATTAGAAGCGAGATAATATCTTGTGAATTAAAAATGAAAGCTCTATGCTAGATTGAACATTAGCATCTAGAAGCAAGTTAACGTCATTTCCCGTCTAGTTCCCGTCTAGTGTGTGTTTTCATTATACTAACAATTCGTGTGTTCTCATAAATTAAGAAAAAAAATTGCTTTACTACTTCATATTGCATTAAGACTTTCCCATTTCCAAAACTATTCCATTTACCTTATGTTTTTGTCAAAAGAAATTTTGGATGTCTGAAGTCATTGTAAGTAGCCCCACCACAGTTCTGAATTTAGCAAATCAAAGACGAAGGTGTTCCCAAACTCCCCCTAAATTATCATGCAAGTATTAAAGTATTAATTTGGTGTTCCCAAAATCTTCTGAAGGCCTGAACTATATCTCCTTATTAAGTTTTTCGTTGATTTTTTGACAAAATATATGAAATAACTCGTCAAAAGACGCACGTGGCAGTGCCGAACGACTATTTAGTGTTACCCTCTATAAGAAAGCCTTATATTCTTTATATTCAAGCCTTCTTCTTTATGTTTTTACCTTTCTTCTTCCTTTCTCTATATTGGTTCCATCTGAAATTTTCTCCTATTGTTTCTCTGAAATTGCCTTTTTTCCATGCTTTCTCCTTTATTCATTTCTCCATAATTTTTTTTTCTTGTAAGAATACCCTAACCCTATTTTTTCTATATCCCAAATCTCACACTAAACAAAAAGTCCTAGTGAAATCGAAGGTTATGGAAATAAATAATGTTCAACCGAAGTTGAATGAAGAAATCACGATTCAGATCTTAATTGAAGTGGTATTTCAATTAGACTGAGTTAATTGGCTACGCGTAGTGCCACTTGGCACACTTTAAAGTTAATTAGGAGCGCGTATCACACGCACCGTTAAAAAATCAAAAGGGTTTTTAATATATAGGGAATATAGTTGTATGAGGTCGAACTCAGGCCCGCCTATATATAGTCAAATCGGGCTCGATTCTATACGGTTAGTATCCATCACGATTATTGATCGATAAATCGGGGTCGAGGTAACAAAGATCGAAGGTCGAGACCGAATGACATTGAATCAGAGTACGAAGCCAGGATGCCCGAACTGAGTCTATCGAGCTCGATTCCAGGAAACGTTCTAGGGTAGGTCATCAAATTTGAATAACGAAAGGACCGAAAAATCCGTAATAGGTAAGCATCACGGCGGGAATCTCGACATCAATCAATAAGACCGTTAAACCAGCAAATCAAGAGATATTTTACTTTGTAATTAGATTCTTACTTTGTATAAAAGATTATCCCCAACTATATAAAGGGACAATGTAATTGTTCAAGGTCCATCTCAAGAAAATCATCAATACAAAGAAAAGAAAACAGCTTTTATTATTTTCCTACATTACTTTATTCATCTGGCTCCAGTTATATTTACTTTTTATCTTGGAAGAATCAGCCAAGGCCAGGATTATCCAAGGCTTGATGTTTGCATCTCTTCTCCATTTATCTATTAACTTTAATTTCCGTTATGTTATTCGTTACTTGTATCAAATTGAGTCACATATCCTTAAAACCACGTATAAATTCAATTGTTATTCGAAGTTCAGGGTAAACAATAGTTCAAAAGGTTTGGAGTACACTGAATAATTTAAGTAGGTAATTAGCAAAAATATAGATAGTTTAATGGAAATCTTAGGGTATTCACTCTATATTAGAATGGTCGAAACGTGTGACTTTGAATAATTTGACAGCTTTAGACTGGCCCTTAATTTGACTCGACTCAACGTGCCAGATCATTTGAACACATCGCATAAGCTCCCTGATATTGGATTGATTTGGCAATCCATGACATGACGCACAACAGTTGGTATGAATTTGATCTGTAGGATGACGTAACCTTCAACTAGCTAGAAATCAATGTAAAGGACACATTTTGTGAGCCAAACCTACCTATTTTTAAGGTTCTGCTATTTTTCATGTTCATATTGATGGAGAATATGAAAGTGCGGCTTTAATATCAAAATATATCCTGGTGAGGTTAATGAAGTATCGTTGCAGCAAGAGAATTCGAGGAGAATATCCCTGAAACAAAAACAGCAACTTTGTCCACAACTTCTACTGCTCATTGTCAATTTCATCCAGAATCTTAAGCACAGTTCTGAGGCCAATGTGAATCAGTCTTTCTTTTCTATCCATGTGCTTCTTACAACCAGCTCAATGCAAGACAAACATTCCTAATCCAATATGTAATTTCTTTTTCTTTTTCTTTTTTTAAGAAATTCTTAATTTTAAATTTAAAAAATCAGCACGGAGACGTATAAGTACAAAACTATCTGAGTTTTGTTAAAGTTTTGGGATGAACAGGACATGTGAACACGCTTCCAAGTTTAAATGTAAGCTTAAGTGCAGAAACCTACATACATTTCACTATTATGTGTTTATGGAATAAGATCCCAAACCATAGATTCTCAAAAGTGGCATCATTTATCCGCAGCAAGAACCACAGGCAGGAAGAGAGCCTGCAATAGGAAAAAATGTAAGGGTTAAATAACAGCAGAAATTCTTATAAAATAATAGCTCTGAAACAATTTTAGGAGGAGGTATTTTGGAAAATTATTTTTGGATGAACATTTTATGCAAAAGCGTAACATATGTTTGGATATTTGTAAACATTATGTACACTGAGAAAATATCCAAAGCCTTCTCCAAAAAGGTTTTTGCATAAATTTCACAGAACGAAAACGATGAACATACTGTGGTCAATGCCTCGGACATTATCCAATCCACGAGGTGGCCCACGTGGACCACCATCATATGGACCACTTCCAGGACCTCCAGGACCGCCCCCATCCCACTTCTTACTGGAACCTGAACCTTTTCTGTAGGCATCTGTTTTTTCCATCTATGAAGGCATTGAGGCAGTTAATACATACAGTCTACAACAGCTTGATAGTAGCATATATGTGGTTCTTAACCAGGAAACGAACATCCTTACCGAAAACATAGTTGCAAAAAACACGCTAATGAAGTTGATGATGGACCAAAAGAAATCAGTGATTGTTTTCAATCGCCATATAGAACGCTTGGATTTTACCACACCTGCAACATGAAGTGCTTGTATTAGAAGAGCTCTCTCACAATATCGTAAGTTAGCATATGTATCCAAACACAAAGATGCATCTATTAAATGTTCACCTGTACACACTACATTTATCAACAAGGAGTCCAACCGACAAAGACACAACTGGGCAGCTTGATTTTCTAAATGACTTGGATCCAGAGAAACTTAAGTTTTTTTCTGGCAAGAAGCTGAGGAAGGTCAACTGAATCAGCTCAAAAAGTGCTTAGCATGCAAGCTCAGAAACATTGTTGCTCTTGTGCACCTTTATATTTGAATGAGTTTAACCATGTAATCAATCAATCTACTAGGTCTCAATCTCAAAAGTTGGAGTCAGCTTTATTTGAGCCCATTTCATTTCAATACCATAGTAAATAGTTTGTTTTTCAAAGATAAGGGGTTTTTTATAAAACAAAAGGTTCTCTAAATCTCACACTTGTCCTTATTTGGACCTACCAACCAAGCCTCAACTCTCAATTGTTGGTATAGTATATGAGTCCTTTACTTGCACATTGCATTATACTATTAGTTAAGTCTGCATTAATACAGAGGGATAGCAGGACTTTGAGATAATTTCAGTGGTGATTTTAGATCTATCTCCTCCCACTTCAGCAACTTCAATCACCATATTGTGCAACTATGGACTGCTACATTTGAAGATCCACATAGCACATGGCCAAAAACCATCTCATCTGACATTCTCTCATTTTATCCCTATCTCTATTATTTCAATTTTCTGACTAATATGATCATTTCTAACCGTGTGCATTGTATGACCACACATCCATCTTAATATCCACATATTTAGAATCTTCATCTTGTGGATATATTTCATTCCCTTTGCAACATCACCAGCCTAACAATTGTTTCTACAAAACTTGCCTTTCACTTTGTCAAGTATCTTCCTAGTGCACAGCACTCTTCCAGCACTTATTCATTTCATCAATCTGCTTTATATTGTATGTGATTCACACTCATCTATCATATCATTCTCCAAGTAGACTAAACCTATATATCTGAATTGTCTTCACTGAAACACCACAGCCCATTTAATCTTATTTCACCTTTCTTCTGATGGGAGCTAAATGAGAGTGTATTCTATCTTGGACCTACTTATCCTAAAGTAGAAGTGGAAATGAAAACTATATAAAAGTCAGTATTTTGAACAATTCCATTACAAAAACTTTGAGACAGCTATCTCTCTATGCATTACCTAACAAGTTACAATTATCTATGGCGCTTTTACTATGACCTTATGAAGTTTACTCTAAGAATTTACCTCCACATACCACTATTAGATTGCTTCGGCTCATGGAATGAGAACAAGTCACAACTTAATACCAGATCTAAAACAAAATTTGCACGGATAGGTCTCTTTAGATCATATGACATACCCATTAAGAAACCTTATTTCTTAATCATTTCTCAAGTCAGAGAATTTGGAAAACTTAAAGAAAGAAATGATTATTAGAATCATGTTTTCCTTGAGTTGATTCACTGAAGAGATAAAAGGCACAGTTTAATTGTAAAACAGAACCATACAAATTTGAGTCACTAAGTTTAGCATTCCAAGTGGCTACTGATCATTTCCAGAATGGTGAAATGCAATTTGGTGTTCATTAGGGTTTACCAAATCATAACACCAGCATCAAACAATATAATTTTCCGGGTTGTTGTCCATTTTGTGGGCGCAGGGGGGAGTACTCCAGGGTCCATGCCAGATAGCCGAATGCCCAAATTTATAACTCATAGAGTAGCTTATTAACGTCGGACAAAAGTTCTACGGTAACAAACATTAGAACAATTTGGATTTGGATCTTGTTTACCCTTAAAATTGGATAACAATTAGATTTGTTCGTAGTACTAAGGATTCGTAAACCAAATTGGTACTGAATAATAATGCGATGAAAATAATTATAATGTAAGGAAAAAGTGATGAAACCGTAGATTATGATGAGCAATATAAGAGAATATAAATCCTTTGTAGAGGAGACAATAGTTGTATTAAGTAGCTGAAGAGGAAGAGTTTTCTTTTCTTGATAAAAATCAGATGGTTCCTAGTATGAACGAAATATGCTTCTTATAGGCTAAAATCAGACTCCTAAACAAGGTAAATAACTGATTACAAGGTAAATCCCCTAAAATCCGGGATAGGATCTCCCCAAATCGCGCTGTAACGGCTAAGACGGTTGAGATAATTACTCTTGGCGAAATATTCGGTAACTGGCGAGAAATGCGGTTCGAAGCCGGTCTTCAATCCCTTGGTATCGGTCGGTTACGTCGATTCTTACCCCCGGTCGCTCCGGCTATCGAGCTCGACCTCTCATTTTCGGATCGAATTAATTCGGCCTTGTACTGCTTCCGTTACGACTTCCTTTAGTTGGGTCTGGCCCGTTTGCACTTGATTATACCCGACCCGAATTCATGAAAAAGCATTTTACCCAATACAGATAGTCCCCTCGTTTATTAGAGAGTAAGGATAATAAACGATATGAACCCATGTTCTCAGATTCCTCGAAGCCTGCGACCGATATAGTCATTGGTTAAGGCGCGTGGACAACACCATATTGCAACTTGTTTTTGAAGTCAACTAGGGCGTGACGACACCCTCATGACGTCCGCATAATGCCAAAATAGGCAATCATCACAAATCCCATCTTAGGTTATTGTGCACGCTGCAGGCAATTAATGCGTGTATTTAATGTTCTGTCGCCTCGTGCTTGGTGCCGCCGTCTTTGGTGGAGTATAAATAACCTTTTTACCTGCGGATTAACCTTTTCACCTTCTCTTTCATTAAAGGAATCACTTCCTCTAATTTCTTTTTAATTTCATCCTTCAGATAATTCACCAACTTTTAAATCCTTTGTTAGCGCTTGCCTCTATTTTCAATGGCAAAAACCTCAAAATCAGCACCTTCAAAGCAAAACTCACCCGCTGAGGGGGCCCATGCTGATCAGCCTTCTTTGGAACCCCCGCTGAAGGCTTTTATCCCTGTAGGGTGCCCCACCAGCTCCGATTTTAAGGTCGAAAAGGCCTCGACGGTGCCTGGTCGGGGCGAACCCGTGTGTGATTATATCAGCTCCATCACCCTCAAACATCTTGATAGGGTGAAGGCGGAATGCCGCTGGGAGGATAAGGAAGTGGTGGTTCCTTCTTCTAGCGAAGCCATTACCACGCACGTCGAGGGATATCTCAGTGTGTACACCTACCCTTTCACGATAGGGCCTATTGACCCGATAATAGTGGAATTCTGTAGGAGGTTCGAAGTTACCTTAGGTCAAATCCACCCGTCAATGTGGCAGATTGTATATCTTTTCCGATTTTTTGTAGATAAGGTCGAGGGTGACTATCCTTTTACCCTCGACCATATACTTCGTTTGTATAGTCCCCGAATGTTTCGAGGGGGATTGATTAAATTGTCTCGTCGAGCCAGTAAGGCTCCCTTTTCAAGCATCGACGAGGATAGAGATCGGGGGTGGATGAGCAGGTTTGTCCGAATTAGGACCTCCGATCTGATTCCTGCTGATTGCATGCCATTTCCTGAGAAATGGAATATGGACCGTAAGGATTTCCTCACTAATTCCCTTCTGTTATCGTTTCTCCATGTATGACTAAAAAACTTTATTGTGCAACTGTTCCCCAAACTCCGGCCGCGATCGAAGATTTAATGGGATGGGTTGGAAAGATAGCGGCCCAACGAACCTATTCCGAACGGGCTTGGCGAGAAATTTCTAAAGGATTGTGGGAGGCCAAAAATCATGGTAAGCCCCCTTTAGTTGGTACCTTTTAAAATAAGTCGAAGATAACATCTAACTCGTGCGACACAATTTGCAGGTCTATCCAAGGATGCCGAACTGAGATCGGCAGCTAGTGGTGGAACAATCCTTTGTCCCATTCCGACACCGGCCTCGACAGCAAAAGATAGAAGAGAGCCCCCTCCGACACCGGCCTCGGAAACAAGGGACAAAAGAAAGGGGGGTCCCCAACAGGCCGATCCTACAAAGAAAAGGGGAAGGACAAAAATGTTGGCTCGCAAGGCCACCTTCACCGTTGTTTCCACGAGTGAAAGTACGGAGGAGGAGGAATCCAAACTTAAACGTCGCAAACCTACTCGGAAAGTCCCCGAGTTGGTAACGGATGATGCCGATGCATCCCAAGGTGATGCGGGGGCAAGGGTCAGAGATACAGCTGAATCCCCGGCCCCAATGCAGGAGCAGACGGCTCATTCACCCTCCTTCTCTGAAACTTCGATAAAGGAAACCGGTCGCGCTTGGGCGCAGGCGCCGGGTGGAATACCGGCCATGGAGGGGACCTTCGAAACATATTTCGACGGGGTGCCATCGTCCGATACTTTCGGCCTTGACATCCCCAGGAAGAGTCCTCAGGCCGAATCGAGCAGGATGACGGCTAGTGATAAACTGGTCGATAAATTTCCTGCTCCGAGCCTGAACCCTGAACGAAAAAGGGTAATAACTTTCTCCGTTCCTGAGGACGCCCGGGTGTTGGGGCCCCCGGTAGGCATAGCAAGTTATCTCCACCACCTGGCAACGGATGAAGACCGGGCTGCCATGAATGCTGTGGACTGGGCATGCCTTTACAACGAAGCCCAACAAGCACTGATCAAGGTGAGAATAGACTGCACAAACATGAAGTCGTTAGGTATCGATTCTTGCATGAATCAATTTTTATTCTGGCTTCGAATGTTACTAACATTCCCTGGTTTCTTTGAATGTAGTCTTCGGTGCTTTATCACGGAATGTTTCTTCGTGTCAAGGATGGAGTGGACCTGGAATCGGATAGACGTCGAAAGTTTGAGGATAAGATGTCGGAAACCCGGGCTGAGCTGAACTCTTTGAAGAAAGAGTACGCCTCTTGTGTCGACCGATTAGAAACTATGAGCAGACAATCAGAACGGCTACAGGCTGAATATAATGAGTCCAAGGCCGAGCTGCGTCAATGGAAATCGCAAGCGGAGCGGCTAAGTGCAGAGAAATCGGCTCTCCAGGAGCAGATCGAGGCTTTGCAAAAAGACAACGAAGTTCAACGCCTCGAGATCCAAACGCTCGGCCTTGACCGGGAGACCCTTTCTACTCGGCTTCAGGAGACAGAAGCTAAGATTGCTAAAACCAAATCCACGGCCGAGGATCTGATAGCCCAATACAGGGCCGATGCTGATGCGGCCAACCGGCAATCGAGGACACTGGTAGAATATGCTAAGTGTCAAGCTCGCCTTACCGTCCTCCAGGAACTTCAAAATCGCGGCCTCGACTTATCTTCGGACGTAGCCGAAGCAACCAAGGCAGAAGATGAGTCGAGGAGGAAAACATTCCCTGAAGAGTTCGAGGACAGCTCCGATTGACGCCACTTTTTCCCTCCCTTTGTTCCACTTATGTAATCAACTTCCTTGTACGATTTCGAACACATGTATATATGAATTCATCTTTCTTTCTTCACTGTTTGAGTGTCATTTTCGTGTAGTCTCTGCGTAGAGCTGTAATCGATCGACACATCATCAACTTGATTTCGAGCTAGAACATAGAAAATGGCTTAAGCCATAACTTCGTTTAGACTAATCGATTCGGCTTTAGCCTCGTTAATGTTTCCGATTGCCTTCAAATTTGCCAGGGTCGGGGTCATGCCTTAATGGG
>MCJB01049107.1:28253-61838 GCA_002018475.1 Nicotiana obtusifolia | reverse complement strand
TCCACACATGCCCCTGCTGATGATGACGAGGAGGTGCGTCGGGATGAGTATGGCAGGATTATTATAGTCCCTGAGGGTGACGGGTAAGAGTTATTAGTTATTTTTAATGTTTATTGTTTTCTACGGTTTTAATAACATATTAATGTGTTTTTTTTTTAATTACATTAAAGGTTTGACCCTTGTAATGTTACAACGAGGATAATCACCCAAGCAACACGAAAGCTATATGATAGCTCTTATTCGTGTTGGAGTGAATTTTCATCCACACTTAAGGAGGCAATTTTCAATGAATTTAAGGTATAAATGTTCTTTCAAGCAGTACAATTATTTATATTTATGATATTTCCATATAAGTACTATGATATTTCCATCTAAATACTTAACTTCTCAAATACAGAGCAAGTGTGTGTGGGAACAGCGCTATAATGCGGAGGTTGCTGCCAACTTCAATCTCAAGGCACGCAAGCGGTTGTCCCATTGCTTTTCCAAAGCTAGAAGGACGAATAAGAAGCCCAACTGGTTGCAAGATGGTTTTTGGACTGATCTGCAAAGGCGATGGGCAACCACAGATTTCATAAATAAGTGCGAGCAAGGAAAGAAAGCTCGTGCTTCGGAGACGGGAGGCTCTCTGCACACTGGAGGTGCGGTCAGCCTCGGTTCAATAAAGAGAAAAATGGTACGTAATTGCTTAACTTAATTTTAATTTTCAACGTCTAATCTGTTTATTAACTAAAATTTATGACTTTTCAGGAGAAGAAGTTAGGCCGTCCGGTCAGGCAAGATGAGTTATTCAAGCAAACTCATACTAAGACCAACTTTGGTCGCTTATTTAGTATTTTAATTTTCTATTTTTTTCTAGAAGCGACCAACTTTGGTCGCTATTTTGCTGATTTTAATTTTCTGAATTTTTCAGTTTGCGACCAAAGTTGGTCGCTAAATTGGCGACCAACTTTGGTCGCTATCCACTAGTGACCACCTGAATACTGATCAGACCATTGTGGTCGCTTTTTGGTCGCCTTTTAGCTGATAGGGACCAACTTTGGTCGCTTTTTTCGGTCGCTTTTTACCTGATTTTTAGTAGTGACTCTTTCTTCATCTTCTTCTTCTTCTTTTTTCCTTTTCTTCTTTTCCATCTTATCTTGAGTCGAGAGTCTACCGGAAACAGCCTCTCCATGTAGGGGTAAGATCTGCGTACACACTACTTTTCCCAGACTCCACTTGAAGAATTATACTGAATTTGTTGTTGTTGTAAAATCCTAACAAAAAGGACCGTACAGGAAGAACAAGGCTGATAACATTTTAGGTGTACCTCCTTCAGATTTTTACACTATCATTTATTTATGTTTTCATTATTTTTTATTTTCTATTTTTAATCAAGTTTTTTATACTGATTCAAATTTACATATATTAACTTAAAGAGTTGTTTTATAATTAATTTGGAAAGTTTCTCATAGATTTTTTGTCAAATAAATTTATATAGGTAAGTTTAATAAAATCATAAAAAAGATGGTAGATTAGAAAATATGAATTTTCAATAAAAATATAACATTAATAATCAACTACATTTTCATTATTTTTTCAGGATCACGCAAAGCGCAAATAGGTATACTAGCTCGACGTGACTAGAGGTCACCCTAATGTATTAAACAAGTTTTGGGAGTAACATTTACTTAGGAAAATTTGCATAGATTGTGATGATTACCGACCAGAATGTACAAGTTAATTAAACTTATGCTTCAATGCATCCAATCTGGTGGTATATACTCCTATCAGTTCTATTTACGTGATCATATTTTCTTTTAAATTAATTTGTTTCAAAAAAGTAATTTATTTTTAAATTTTTAAAATAATTAATTTACTTTATAGCTACATAACTAATATTATATATTTAATATTATATATATTTTAAAAAATTTATAACCATACAAATAATATGATGTATTTACAATCATAAGTATCAAAAAAGATTTTTTTTTCCCTTGAACTTTGTGCTTGGGTAAATAGGTTCATGCATAATTTGTCATGGTCAATACTAGAAGGACAATTATGAGTTAAAAAGTGAAAAATATTCCCTTTCTGAAAGACATAAAGAAGAAGGAAAAAGCTTGCTAAGAAATGACCTTTTGCCGATATACATAGCAAAATAAATAAGTTATCCCTTAAATTATAGGTCAAATTCCAGTTATATATTTTTTACGGACGAAAATTACCTCGTACGTTCAACTTTTTTAGAGTATGTTTGAGAGGCACCACTTTTGACCAAGCATATTACACCCAAAAAGAAGCGCGTGAAAAGGTGAAAAATATGTGTCAGTAGCTTTATGTCAACAGTTCGGATTTAATAAAGTCGATCATATGGTCCAAATTTATTTATTTTTCTTTTTCTTTTTGTTTTCTCCTCCAATCCCTCCATGACCAGCGAAACCCTCCTATTCTCTTCCAACTCCATTGTCTCATTTCACTGAATAATTCTAACAATAGACACCTACAAAAAATTCAATATTAATTTCTATTAATTTCAGTCCAAGAAAATTCTTTTAATTTTAGTCCATGGCCTCACTTTAATATATAATTAGCAAATATTTGAAGACCCAGTTCAGAAAAAATACTGCAAACACACTTCACATCCATCGGCATCTCTAAAATGCTAAAATTCAAACTTTTCCGGTTCACCTCTTTGAGTTGACATACTAGCAAACAACTGGACACCCAATTCGAAAAAAAATACTATCAATTAGACTTCTTCACTGATAGCCTCTGAGTAACATATGAGCAAAAAACCCAGTTCGGAATATACAAAAATGGGAGAGAGCTTAGAGATTTAGTACACCAAAACCCAGAAGATAAACTCGAACTAAAAAGTTTCAGGCAAGGAGGGGTCGTTAATGACCTTTTGTTTTCCAATGATGAGATCATTCTCTTGCGATGATTAATGTCGAGGCAATGTATTGAAAGTGGTGATTTGGATGAGAGCTTTTTCTTTTCTTTTGCTTATGGGTATGGCAGCAGCCATGAACATAGCGTTGGGTCCGTTAGCTTCGTTGGATGATTTTGGACTTAGGAGTGTGTCCGGATTATAAATTGGAGGTTTGTATTTGAATAAGGCTTGAAATGACGAAAGTTCGAAATTAAAAAATTTGACCGAGAGTGAACTTTGTAAATATCAGGCTTGGAGTAGGTCCGTGGTGTCATTTTGTGACTTGTGTACAAAATTAAGGTCAATTGAACGTAATTTGATAGGTTTCAACGTCGTTTGTAGAAGTTGGAATTTCTTAGTTTCAATAGGCTTGAATTGGGGTGCGATTCATGTTTGTGATGTTGTTTGATGTAATTTGAGGGCTAGACTAAGTTTGTATTGCATTTTGGAACATGTTGGTATGTTTGGTTGAGTTCTCGAGGGCCTCGGGTTGATTTCGGATGGTTATTGAATAAAAAATGAGACTTAGAACATTGCTAAAGCCAGGAGCCTTCTGGTGTGATTGCACCTGCGAGGGTCTTGGCCGCAGGTGCGATGCCATAGGTGCGACTAATCTTGCACAGGTGCGGAGCTGGGCTGGGCTGGCCTGAGGTAGGACGCAGGAGTGAGTGGTCATCCGCATCTACGAGACCGCATGTTCGGAGAAGGGGGTGTCAGCTATCTTCGTAGAAGCGGATCATGGGCCACAGAAGCGCTTCCGTAGGTGCGGAACCTGGAGCGTAGGTGCAGACCCTGTCGACTTAAGTGGCTTACGCAGAAGCGGAATTCTATCGCCAAAGCGATTCCGCAGGTACGAAAGCACTGGGCAATGTTTAAATCCAAAGAGTTTTGTGATTTCTCTCATTTTGGACTTTGCAAACTCGGGCTAAGGTGATTTTTTAGAGGATTTTTGAGGGGTTTCTTGAGGTGAGTCACTTGTGGTTAAATTTATTCAATAGTTTTGTTTCCCCATTAAATTCCCCACCATTGTGTGATTTTGAGGTTGTAATTTTGGAAATTGAGGCTAGGGATTTAGAAAGTTTAAATTGGTGATTTGGATGTGGATTTGGTGTTGGATTTTGATAAATTTGGTATGGTTGGACTCATGGTTGAACGGTCTTTTGGATTTTGTGACTTTCATTGGATTTCGAGACGTGGGTCGGGGGGGCGGCTTTTGAGTCGACTTTTTGAATTTTGACTAATACCTTATTATTTTCTTATGGAATTGATTCCTTTAGCCCGTATTGATTGTATCGAACTGTTTGTGGCTAGATTCGAGGCATTTGGTGGATGATTTGCGAGGTGACGGGCGTGTGAGCGTGCACCATAGTAATTGCGACTTGGTCAATTCCATGGAACTGTATAGTTGTATAATCTGTTGGTCTTCGTATATTCTCCAAGCGTTATAGAAATTGAGATGAAAATCATGTTAGAAATCATGCGTAGGCTACGTGTTAATATTGTAGGGACCTACAGAGGTCGTGTTACATGTTGAATTATCTACAAAATTGTCACTTTGTACTCAGTCACAGTTTTTACTTACATATTATATCTTAGTCGTTGTTGTTCTTTATTGATACATTATATCATTGCTGTTTGGGCTGTTTATCAGGATTAGTGAGAGCCCGAGAGATTAGAGAGATTGATGACTGAGTGAGGCTAAGGGCCTGATTATGAGAATATTTATTGGATTGGGCTGCACGCCGCAGCATGTTTATGATTCATGCCATGATTGGCTTATTATAGCGCTTGGCTGAAGGAGACCCTTCAAAGTCTGCACACCCACAATAAGCGCATGTACCTACTGAGTGCAAGTGCGAGTGCCGAGCGACTGGGAGAAATGAGAGACTGTGAGGAATGAGTGACTGTGAGGTTGGAGTGAATGGGAAGGCTGAGTGACTGTTACTCTGAGAATATGCACTTGATTTCATTACTGTATACTTCGGATGACATATATTACTGTCATATAGTTTATGAGAGATTCTATATCCCGTTTCAATTGAACTTGACATGAATTAATTATTTTGGCTTTAAATGTCGAACTTGAAAGCATGCCTACTTTTTTTGTATTGTACAACAAATATACTAATCAGCAAAACCTATGAAGTTCTTTAAGATCCTTTTACTCTTGTACGAACTCTTTTAAATATATATATATATATCCTCATTGTTTTTTTTTTGGGAGTAACAGTTACATAGAAAATTTGCACAAATTATGATGATTACCTATTAGAATTTACCAGTTAATTAAACTTATGTTTCAATACACCCAATTCGGTGGTATACTCTATCAGTTTCATTTATATAATCCTATTTTCTTTTTAATTAATTTCAAGAAGCATGATTCATTTTTAAATGTAAAAAATAATTTAAGTTAAATTTTTCACAATACGAAATTTTATAGCCTCATAACTAGTATTGTATAATTAAAATTATAAATTTCGAAAATTTTATAATCAGACAAATAATATGATGCATTTAAGATTATAAGTATCAAGTGCCTGGTCAAATAGGTTTTATTCTAACATGTTATGTTATGGAGTAAGTATGGTCAATACTAGAGGGACAATTATGAGTTAAAAAGTGAAAAGTATTCCCTTTCTGAAAGGCATAAAGAAAGAAGGAAGGAAGAAGCTTGCTAATAAATGACCTTTTGACAATATACATCCGACTCAAAAAGGTCAAAAGTCAACCCATACGAAAAAATTGTTCTAACTTTGAACACTTCAACAATAGTGGCTCTTCACGAGAATAAAAAAAAGAAGTAGAAATTAATTCCCCATCTATAAATGCCTCTGCATCCTTAGAGTTCCCTCCACACACAACCAAACTAAAGAAAAGATGAATTTCTCTTCAAGAAAACATTTCATTTTCCTCTTTGCATTAGCTATAGTAGTAGTTGTTGTTCCAAGAACAATCTTGGCACAAAACTGTGGATGTGCAGAAGGCTTATGCTGCAGCAAATGGGGGTTTTGTGGAACTGGAAATGAATATTGCGGGCAAGGGTGTCAAGGAGGGCCTTGTTTTAGTGCTTCAGCATCAAGTAACGGAGGTTCAGTTGCTGATGTTGTTTCTAATGCATTCTTCAATGGAATAGCTGATCAAGCTGCTTCTACCTGTGAAGGAAAAGGGTTTTACACAAGGGCTAGATTCCTTGAAGCTCTTCAATCTTATCCCAATTTTGGTACTATGGGTTCTACCGATGATTCTAAGCGTGAGATTGCTGCTTTCTTTGCTCACGTCACCCACGAAACTGGACGTAAGCTTTCTTACTTTTTTTTGACTCTCTTTTTGTGATTTCTCTTTGACCTTTTTTATATATTTCCTCTTAATTTACATAAATCTATTTGATTGAAATGTAATTTAAAAAATAAAATAAGGATTTGAAACTTATGGTTTTAAACGTGCCACAGTATTTTTGTGTCTATAAAACTTTTGAAACTGATAATCTTAATTATATTATGATATTTGTGTAATTATAAAAACTTATCATTAAGAATAAAATGAGAAGTTTATCAAATTTAAATAGGAATAGTTCTTTTAAAATGGACCAAAAAGAAGAATAAGGTCTAAATATAACTGAAAAAGTATCTTTTTAAAAAGAAAATCCTTTTTGGTAGATATGAAAGTATAAAATGTGCTATTTATTGTACGTTCACATGTACCAACTTCAAATTTGGATCCACTTCACATTAAAATAAAAATCCACCAAACACTATATAATTGGTGTGTACGTATATAGTCTCTTTCGTGTTATAAGAATATTCAATAGTCCCTATATATGTTGAGTTTATGTTTTATGCAATGTTAGAACTTATTTATATTATCGGGTCATTATTAAGTATTACAGGTAAAATTTCTTATCATCATTAATTAACCTGCAATTCCATATTAAAATTCAATGATAGTGTTAAAGAATCTTGACATCATCTAACATATATTATTACTTAAATCTTTTAACAATAGAGGTTTTCTGTTTTGGTTTTTACAGACATGTGCTTCATAAACGAGATAAATGGTCCTTCACGCGACTATTGTGATGAGAACAACACAGAATACCCTTGTGTCTCAGGCAAGAACTACTACGGTCGAGGACCCATCCAACTATCATGGAACTTCAACTATGGACCTGCCGGAAAATCCATAGGATTCGATGGCTTAAATGACCCTGACATTGTAGCTAGAGATGCTGTTATTTCCTTCAAGACTGCCCTGTGGTATTGGATGAACAATTGCCATTCCCTCATTACTTCTGGCCAAGGTTTTGGCCCAACCATTCGAGCCATTAATGGCCAGATTGAATGTGACGGAGGCAACCCTCAGACTGTTGCGAGAAGGGTTGAGTATTATACTGAGTATTGTCAACAACTGGGTGTGGAGACTGGGGATAATCTCACCTGTTAGGACCTAAGTAATTAAAGAAGTTGAATAAAAGAATAACCAAAGATTTTAATTATTTTAGTTGCTTCACGGTTGAAGCTTACATATATATGTTGTGAGAATTGAATAAGACTCCACTATACATGATTTTATTTTAAAAAGAATATATGATTATATTGCACAGTTGGAGATGCAACTGAGAAAAATGTGCTTCTTTTTTATGTTTTTATTTTGAGTAAAGAGTCAAATATACCCCTCTATATTCGAATGTTGTCTAATTTAACCTTTGTTATAATATTCGGCCAAATTTACTTCTACCATTATATTATCTGGCCAAATTTACCCCTATCATCAGCAAACATTTAAAAATTACCCCTTAATCTATTAAGTAATATAAAATTTCTCAAATTCCTTTTATGTAAATCATTTGTTGTTCTTCTTGCTCCATTATTTTCAGAAATTACTATTGATATGAATGCTAAAGTTACTAGACTATACAAATTATTCATAATTTTTTAAAATTACCAATGCACTCATTTCTCTTCCTGTAATAATGGGTTTGGAATTGGTTTAAAATTTTGTTTTAATCATATATACACCGTAGAATTTATTGGGTCTATTTATTGTGTATTATATGCAGGTGATCATCAGGTATGTACATGTATTCAAATATATTTTGTCATTGCCTGGTTAGTATAGAGCTCGATCGATTAACTTAAGAGTGCACAATGTATAGGCATAAAGGAAAGTGGAATTCGACAATGTAAAGTCTCCGTGGAACTTCAACCTCAATTACTAATACTGGCAAAGTCTCCATACATTTGGTGCAACGAATTCATTAAAATTGGGATGTTGTAAATATTTTTAAAATTTAGAAAAGCTACCTAATTTAGATTTTTCAATTTACTATACTTTGTTTATTTATAAATTGTATTATTAAATAGTTTTTTCTTTTATTTTTTTCTCCAATTCATAAAGAAGGTAAATGCCAATTATTTCGAAAATAGTGGACCAAGAAAAAGAATAAATAACTTAATTAAAATGATTTGGAAGATTTTGGGTCACCTGACGGACTGAGAGATAATCTTTTAAAGTTCGAACGGTAGAGATAAATTTAGCCCGATAATATGACTAAGATTAAGCGTAGACTATATCCGAAAGTAGAAAGGTTGACCCTTTCCCTTTTTTGCTGCATTTTGGTTTTTACCAGAATTATAGGGTCCCTAAATAAAAGAATAAAAAGAAAAATAAAAACAAAATAATGTGAGTGGACGAAGAAGTGGCAAAGGTAGGCACCTACAATATCATATGCAATTTGCAATTGCAAGTTGCCAAAACCTGTTGTGATTGGTCAGAAACAAGGGCAACTGTTTCTATAAATAGCAGGCTCGTTTCTCATTTGACGGACACCAAAGCGCAAGAAAGCGTATTTTCACATATAAAAAATAGTCTGCGAAGAAAATATAGAGTAGGACTAATATTATAGTGATGTTTATAAAATAAAGAGTGTTATTTTTTTTAAGGTGTTTGTTTAAGTTTATAAGTTCGTTAAACGGGTTTGTAAGCACATTTTGGCTTACCTACACGTTTAGTAAATATCCAAAGTGCTTATATGTCAAGTGTTTATAAGCTAAAATCAGTCATAAGTCATAAGTTAGTCATCCCCAGCTTATGTCTTTTTAGCTTATAAACACTTTTAGTTTGACCAAAGCTTTTACTAGTTTATCCTTAATAATATTTTTAATTCACAAAAAAAAAATTCGCAAAATAATTTTCCTAACTTTTCCTTCATTCCATATTCGTTGTTCATCCTTTTCTTTATTAAGAAACCTTTTAATTTATAATCTAT
Source organism: Nicotiana obtusifolia (assembly GCA_002018475.1). Classification (NCBI taxonomy): domain Eukaryota; kingdom Viridiplantae; phylum Streptophyta; class Magnoliopsida; order Solanales; family Solanaceae; genus Nicotiana; species Nicotiana obtusifolia. The sequence continues at coordinate 52,653 of MCJB01049107.1, read as the reverse complement.
TGTAAAGTATTTAAGAGAATTTTAATTATATTTACAAAATAATAACTTATCAACACCTTTCTACCAAACACATTAACTTCTTATTATCTGTTTAAGCGTGTCTATCCAAACACATAATTACTTATTTAAAAAATCAGTTTCAACACATAAAAATGCTTTTCGGCACTGCAAGCTTATCAACTATTTATAATCATCTAATCCAAACGAGCTCGTAGTCTCTTGACACTACTAAGTTGTAATAGTTCGCATTACAGTGAGTAGCTTTATATGATGTATGGTGACTTGCGAGTATGGTCAACTTTGATTTTTTGAGTGGTTTAAGATTGGTTTAGAATAATGATTCTCATTTTTGAAGCTTTAGTTGGAAGAGTTGACCAAGTTTGACTTTTGTGTATTTAACATCGGATCGGAGTTTTATGGTTTTGTTAGACTCGGATGGTGATTTTGGACTTGAGCGTATGCCCGAATATGCATTTGGAATTTTCTAGAAGGTTTTGGCTCTAATCGGCGAAGGTTGGTTATTTGAAGGTTTGAAAAGTTCACAGGTTTGACGGGGACTTGACTTCGATATTATCGGGTTCTGATTTTTATTTATGGAGTCGAAATAGGTTTGTTATGTCATTTGTAACTTGTGTTCAAAATTTGAAGTGATTCAGCATTGTTTAGAAGTGTTCGGCGTAAGTTTGGAATTTAGAAATTTGAACTTGTTCATTAAGCTTGAATCGAGGTGTGATTCATGATTTTGATATTATTTTATGGGATTTGAGGTCCCAAGTAGGCCCGTGTTATATTTTGGGACTTGTTGGTATATTTGGACGGGGTCTTGAGGGACTCGAGTGTGTTTCAGGTTGATATCAGATCAATTAAGAGTGTTTTGGCAGGTCTATTTTTGGTGTTGCGCATTTGCGGTTGTTTTTTCGCAGGTGCGGTGGTTGCAGCAAAACTTGCAATGTCATGTCTGCGAAGTAGGCTGGAGTTTTGGGATTTCTGCAGATGCGGAGTCCTGGGCGCATCTATGGGACCGCATAAGCTGTCATAGTGACGCAGAAGCGGGAAGGCAGGTTGGAAGGGAGTTTTGCAGAATGGAAATTCCTAGCACCTACGATGTCGCAGAAGCGGAAGGTGGTTTGCAGGTGCTAGAGGTTGGCACTTCAGTGATATCCGTAGAAGTGATCTTTTTCCGTAGAAGCGACGCTGCAGATGCCGTATGTGCCAAAGTGCTAGGCAGAAGCTTTATATTTCGAGGGTTTTACTCATTTTATGATATTTTGAGATCTAGAGCTCGGATTTGGGCGATTGTTTAGGATTCTTTGTCACGACCCAATTTAGGATCGTGACCGGCGCTTAGGAGCAAGTGCTCCCAAGCGAGCCTCCTTGGAAATTTTACAGAAAATCGGACAGAGTTTCCCCTATTTTTAGACCATCTAAAATTTTTTTCCGGTCTCAAACCAACAACCAAACACCCTAATATTAAACCAAATAATTGACAACTTGTCAATTAACTAGTACAAATCTCCAATATAACTAAACCACCAACTAACCAATAGAAATACCAATCTATCTCCAACTTTGAAAAAGGAGTACGATACTCAAAATAAAACCATAATAACGAAAGAATACACATAACACTAAAATAATGACTATGGAGCGACTCTAAGAGTTCAATGAAAAGACTATAACAATCAGAAAATCTATGCCCACGTGAACAAGTGCGAGGCTCACCGAGAAAATGCCAACATGTGTGCTCTAATTGACGAGATCCTCGCCTGCGTCAACTGCTATCTCTGTAAAATAAATTAGCGGGGATTGAGTCGCTAGCTCAGTGAATAATAATACTTAACCACAACCGTTTTTATTTAGGGACGAGTCAGAAAACATGCTAGTATCTCAAAGAGAAAATCACATAAAAATGCTCTTTCAGAATCAATAAATAATTTCTAGTCTCATCACGCTTTTCTTGTACTAAAATATAATAAACAATTCAGTAATAAGCTCGGTAACAATTGTATAATATCAGTATTCACATTTTTGGGAGGTTTCAATGAACGGATCATGTAATCGGTATAACTGTGGACTTCTTTCCAGAAGTCATATATATAACGGTAGTCCCTACTCGAGGGAAATCGGTAACAGTATGCTAGTTCTACCTTCCCACTAGCGAGGGCTATATCTCAAATCTCAAAGCTCTGGATGTCTACTAAATCTCAAAGCAAAGTACGAGGACACATAGGAGTGAGTAGATCCCGGATCAATCAACGCAAGTGCATCAAATGAACAGACAGAAAGAATACCTGTAACCACTGCATTCGAGGCCTGAGCATCCTGTCTGGTAAATGCAAAAACTCTTGCCTGACCTCTATCAGCATTGCCTTGTCCTTGATTCGCAGTAGCACGCTCTCCAGCACCTCGACCTCTATTTCCTGTACCTGTAGCACCTGAAGTATTACGAGTGGTCTGAGTCGGTGCAGCTGACTGAATAGAAACCTGGTTGAAATTTCTCGGAGGCTGAGGGCAATCCCTCAAGTGATGTCCCAACTGGCCACACCCAAAGCACTCTCTAGTTAGAACACGACATTGGCCCAAATGTGATCTACCACAAGTCTGGCAGACTGTTGTAGTGGCATATATCTGCCCAGAATTACAATGTCCAGAAGATGATGGTCCCCTATTACCTTGTCTGTAATGTGGTCTATATGTGGACTGTGAAGACATGTGTGTCCCTGTCTGAGAACCCTGTTGATTTTGTTGTCCCTGATTTCCTGCTCTTCTATTTTCACTAAAACCACTACTGAAAGCCCCTCCTGTTTTGGCCTTCTTACGTAAATCACTAGCTGCACGCTCCTCGCGTCCCTTGTTTTCAATCTTTCTAGCAAGGTAGACTACATCAGAGTAGGATAAAGTCTTCATCTGTGGGGCTACTACAGTGTATAGACGACTAACCAACCCATCAACAAACCTCTGAACTCGAGCTTCTTCGGTAGACACTAAGTAAGGAGCATATATAGCCAGCTTACAGAACTTAGTGTTATATGTTGACAAATCCATATCTGGAGTCTGAACCAATCTCTCAAAGTCTCTAGCATATTGTTGCATCAGACTGTCTGGAAGAAAATGATTCTTGAACAAGTTAGTGAACTCGTCCCATGTCAGTGGTGGTGCTCCTGCTGGCATTCCCAGCAATACCGTTTCATACCATGTGTTGGCCATATCCTCTAGTTTGTATGCTGCGAGCTCCACGGCTCTCTCACTAGAACACCCAAGAGCACGTAATGCCTTAAGTGTCCCATCCAAGAAACTTTGAGGATCTGCTAAATTATCTGAACCTGTGAATTTTGGTGATTTCAATTTCAGGAACTCGTGTAGGGATACTTCCTTATTCCCGAAAGGCTGAGTCTGTGTAGGTGCTTGTGTTTGTGCAGTAGCCTGAGGAGCTGAACTTCCGCCCTGAGTAGGCACCAATGTCTCTAACACATTCAATAACCTTGCCACTGTGTCTGCAGGTAAGGCAACAGTAGGTGCAACAGTTGGCACTGGTGGTGGAGCGTTGTGAACTCCTTGCTCTTGCACTTGATCTGGCATATTAGCTTGGGTTTGACCCATGTTCCCAACTTGAGGTTGAGAAGCAGTCTGTCTTCTAGTTTGATGAACCCCAACTTGACCGCCACCTCAGGTAGCACCACGTCCAGCAGATGAGGGTGTACTTGTCCTAGCCATCTGCGAAAGAGATATTCCGAAGTCAATCTCAAGTTATCTCAACGCACGATCAAATAATGAAAGAAGGGAAAACATTCCTAAATGTTTAGTAGCCTCGAGATCATAAGTATGGGCGCCTACATACCCATGAACAAGACTCTACTACACATTGCTCCATAACTCGGGACCTAAAGCCTAGGCTCTGATACCAACTTTGTCACGACCCAATTTAGGATTGTGACTGGCGCTTAGGAGCAAGTGCTCCCAAGCGAGCCTCCTCGAAAATTTTACAAAAAATCGGACAGAGTTTCCCCTGTTTTTGGACCATCCAAAAATTTTTTCCTGTCTCAAACCAGCAACCAAACACCCTAATATTAAACCAAACAATTGACAACTTGTCAATTAACCAGTACAAATCTCCAATATAACTAAACCGCCAACTAACCAATAGAAATACCAATCTATCTCCAACTTAGATAAAGGAGTACGATACTCAACATAGAACCTTAATAACGAAAGAATACACATAACACTAAAATAATGACTTTGGAGCGACTCTAAGAGTTCAATGAAAAGACTATAACAATCAGAAAATCTATGCCCACGCGAACAAGTGCGAGGCTCACCGAGAAAATGCCAACCTGTGCGCTCTAATTGACGAGATCCTCGCCTGCGTCAACTGCTGTCTCTGTAAAATAAATTAGCGGGGACTGAGTCGCTAGCTCAGTGAATAATAATACTTAACCACAACCGTTTTTATTTGGGGACGAGTCAGAAAACATGCTAGTATCTCAAAGAGAAAATCACATAAAAATGCTCTTTCAGAATCAATAAATAATTTCTAGTCTCATCATGCTTTTCTTGTACTAAAATATAATAAACAATTCAGTAATAAGCTCGGTAACAATTGTATAATATCAGTATTCACATTTTTGGGAGGTTTCAATGAACGGATCATGTAATCGGTATAACTGTGTACTTCTTTCCAGAAGTCATATATATAACGGTAGTCCCTACTCGAGGGAAATCGGTAACGGTATGCTAGTTCTACCTTCCCACTAGCGAGGGCTATAACGATAATCAGTAATTACAAGGTGCACCAGGTCTAACGAACCCGCCGTTAGCTACGGGATCCTTCAATGTCTACTCCCATTTATACTTGTCTTTGTAATCTGTATATGCTCGTAAAAACTATTTTAAAACAATATAGGACATTTCAGTTCTTATCAAATCATATAACTTCCTTTCGATAACAGTAAATTCAAGTAACGGTAAAACAGATCTAGTGACAACAAAAATATTTAAAATCACGGTACTCATCTCAAATAACTATTTCGGTTTCATATCGAGTAAAAGACTTATCCCACATGCAACTTAAAATAATCGGTAACATATTCATATAAAAAAAATCATATATAAATCATGCAAGTTATGAAAACACAAATTGCGGTAAGTTACTACTCACAGTACTCGTGTCAAATATCAAACTCTCCACCTCGAGCAATCCGTACGATTTCGTGTAATCTTTATAATACTCAAAGATGAGTTAAAGATGGAATTCTACCGATGAGAATTAGAGCTAACGACTCAAGGAATCTTCAACACTGCTTGGGGTATTCGACGAAATTGGTTAGGCTCAGTTAAGTAAATTTTGTTTTAACGTAGTCCTATATATATGACTACTTGGTCATAGTTATATACTAAAGTATAAAGATACCTAAATCTAAAAGGAATTTAAGAAAGACAAACGTTCCCATTAAACACAGAAGTTATATACAAATATGCCATGATTACAATCCTAATTAGATTAAAACTCTTGAAGTTGGCGTAGTTTTCGGTTCCACTTTCCTTTTGTTCTTTTAATTATTTATTTAATTTTTTTTTGTTTTGTTTTGGACCTAAATTACTTTCTAAATATCTAGTATATCCTCACTTAACAATTTGTGGTATTACATAATAGGAGTGACCCAGAGTTAGGATTGAATAGCCTCCAAAGTAGGTTTTGGTAGAGTAGCCTTCAAGCAATCCTAATAGACTCGGATTTAACTCAAATTTCATATGGGCTTGATCCATTAAAATTTCGATGTTTACGAATTTCGTTCAAGATCAAAGCTACTTGTTTGTGATAAAATTCGTGGAAATAATCAAAGCATTCGTGATGGATAAATCAAATTGAAATTCAAGATCAAGCTCTGAGGCCCTTGAATTTATATTGGAAAAGTAGAATCAGAGGAACCATAGAGATTGTAATACTCATATTACTTGAAATCAAATACTAGGATTATTGCAATATTTTTCGGTCTTGATTTTATTTTCTTGACGAAATTTATTGTCTATAGGTATACACTACCATTAAAGCGTTAAATATGCTGTCTAATATTTTTCTCTCCCATTCTTTCAGTTATTTTATCCTACAATCACCGCACAGTATATCTTATTTCTCTCTCCATGATCTCTCTCTCACAACAAGTTTGTCTTCCCTATTGTTGAACCATGATTCTCTCACAGCGTCGTTGTCTCTCTCAATTTTCAAATTCTTTTCTCCAAAAAGTTGTGGTAAGTGTTAAAGTTTTTGGGTATTAGGCCGGTTAAAGCTTCTTCTTTTTCTCTTCATTTATTTTTTTAAATATTCACCATCGTTAGGTTTTAGTAGAAAACTTGAAATTTCCTCTTCGATGGCTGATTCAACAACTCTGAAGAGGGTTACCTGAGGTATACCCACTAAAGCACTCAATTTCGATGGGTCATCTTTCGATTTGCAAATCACTCAAGAGGAACCTGTATTTGCAGTTTCATCAGCAACCATTGAAGCCGAAAAGGAGAACAAAAATACGCAATGACCATATGAAACAAGGTCAACATGAGAAATCTTCGAAAAATTAACACTTTCTGATGTGAAAAAGAGAAGAAAACTTATGAATGATGCTTCTGAGAGCAAGAGAAAAGAGGTCACTAAAGGAAGTAGCCGAGAAACACAAAACGACAAGGTAATTGTAAATATATTTATGTGTATTTCGAGTCCGCATAAATTGATTTTTAGTTTGTATAGTGGTTTTCTCTTCTTGTATTTAGATGTATTTATATGTATTTGATATGGCATATAGTGATTTTTATTATATACAGTGATTTTTGACTGTTGTATTTAGATGTATTTATATGTATTTGAGTTCATACAACAATATTTTTAAATACATTGTTAGTTCTATCATTTTGATGTTACTCATCAATTAGTTATGTATTCAAACTAACTGTATTCATTTGTATTTTCAACCTAACTGTATCCATCTGTATTTAAAACAATAATTATTGCTATAACTCACAGTTTTTGTTGTAATTATCAGTATACTATGTTGTATTCATGAATGAGTAATGTATTCAACCTAGTTGTATTATTCGGTATTTTCAACCATATATTTTACTTTTTAGTTGTTTTTTGCATGCAAGAAATAAAACTCTTTGTTAAATATCCGCCTATTTTATCACCCGCATATCAGTTCCTACACTAACACCGATATAACCTCCGACCTCAAAGAAAAGCTTACTCCAGATTAGTACAAACTTTTTTGTACTACTTGTTTTGGAGGATTCCTCGAGATGAAGCATTATGAGGTTCAACATCAGTTGTTGAGGTGGTTCATGGTTCTACAGCTGGAAGAAAGTCCTATTGATTCATTTTTAATACATGTGAATGGTACAACATTATGCTTTTCAATTAGCGAGTTTGCGGTAGTTACAGGTCTCAATTGTGTTAGTAACACTGACAACGATGGAGATGCCAATTAAATAGATGTATTGTGTTTCATACATATATTCATATTATCCACTGAAAAGAACTGCACAACCATCCCAAGACTACATTTTGACTTGGTCGAGAACGGGAGATATTGTGATTACCTGTAGGGTAAGGAGGCATTCAATGCCCTTCTCAAATCTATTAGAAGATGAATTCCTAGAAGAAGTATTACAGGATAGCTAGGATGCCTCTTGCTATGCAAGTATGGTTATATGAGTGTTGTTCAAAGGTCGACCCCAAAATTGCACTCCGAGTTGATAAGCGGATTCCTAGAATAATCAATTGAAAATCCACTAACAACCAGCCAACTTATGCTTACTTGATGAACGGCATGTTCAACGACCAGGAAAACATGATAATTTATTATTATTTAATTGACTTGTATTTTATTCAATGTATGTTTCTGTTATTAAAAACAATGTTAAGATTTAATGCTAAATACAATTAAATACATCATACATCTAATCCCATATTTTCACAAATAACAGGAATACAACCGAATGCATAATACAGTTTTACAGCGACACATTTAATTCAATGTTATAAATATTTTATAATACAAGTGAATACATATATATACAATAATTTCTCATATACATAAAGAAGAATACATTAGTAATCATACAGCAAATGTGATTTACATTGAGTGTATTTCTATTTTTAGATGAAATACAACAACATTAAACGAAACAGTTTATGTATTATCATTTTTTCCATTGCTATTTGATACATTTCGATCATTCACACTAGTGAATTAGGTGAAAGTGCGGAAAGAGAGGGATTCGAACCCTCGGTAAACAAAAGCCTACGTTCTTTCTAACGACCCGAAACCTCAAAATTGGATTTTTGAGGGAAAAATGGTAATTTGACCGAACCCGTAGGTTCGAGCCGTCATTTACGACTTATCGGGACTGGTCGGATCGATTTCTAAAGGTTTTGGATGAGTTTGTGCGAAACTAGGCACTTGAGGGGCTCCTTCCGGTGTAGCCGGCCACGACCGTGTGGGGAGTCAAAGGTTGCTGGAACTTTCCTATTTGTTCTAACCCCTCTCTAATTGTTTGTGTAATTATTAGGTGATTTGCAAGTTCACTTCTCTACGAACATTGATCAATGAAAATTTCAAAAAACTTTCTGAACATGTTAAAGCCAATCAGAATATAGAAAGGGTATATCAAAGAAAGAAATATCTTGGGAGACATGATGGTGATATTCAAAGGTCAACTGAGGCCAACTTGTGTGATAATCCCAAAAGCCAAATACAACATGATACAGTTGTTGGGGAGAATTCTGAGGTTAAATTTTTTTAACATGTTTAGTATAGATGTAGTGCAATGTTACATGTTCGATCAGTATATTTAGATGTATTCAGTATTAAGTTATGTATTAATGTATTCATGATTTTCTGAATACGTATTTTTAATTAGCTTTTACTATGCTTCAGTTTAATCATGTATACAACAACATACATAATTCAGAATACACTTATATGCATGAGAAGACACAATTATATTAGTGAATACATTTACAGAATACAGGTGAATACAGTTAGATACATTTCAATACAGTGATAACCTTAGGTATATACAGGTCTGCCACAATACAGATATACCCAAGTGTATACACCTACTCTGAATTTGGTACTTTATGTTTATTCTAATTTGCTAAATATATTTCTTTCAAATTAATAATATATTAATGTATTTCATTTGGTGTATGTTAAGGCTATGGAAAGGAAGCTGAATACCGATATTCATGCCGATGGACTTCTACATGCTATTTTAAGTGGAGACACATTAAATGCACCTACAGAGCAGATTCTTGTCTGTGGTGAATTAAGAGATGAAGGCCTACTGAATCAGAGGTGCCAAGTGTCATACCACCCAAGACTGACGAGGATTTATCCGGTGACCGAAATAGAATACAGTTTGATGTTCTACCTCATGCAGATCAAATGTCTGGAGAAATACATGGATCATAATTTGAGTTGGCCGACGAGGACCTTCCAAGTCAGATTCCTGAAACAAGAATTGTGATACATGCAACAACTAAACTTGTTGATTCAACGCCTTTACCTTAATATAGGACTCGGCGTCCAAGTCGATGAAATTCTTCACCTTAAGAGACAAACTTCGACTCGACCGGTCAGTAAATTTGTATACAAATATATATTCTGATTGTCTCATTAATATCATATTAACTTCTATCAAGCTATGTTTTATATCCCTATGTTAACTATAATTAGATGTCGATATTAACGACTCCGATGACTGCAGGTACTTCAGTGAAGTTGACTCCCATATTTGACAAAAAACAACCCTTTGAAGATGATTTAATCTCGGGGCCACATCATACTTTAGTCATTCAAGAATTCAAGAAATGGGTTCGCGATGGTTTGCTTGCTAAACATGATCAAAGTAAGTCTTGTTCGATGTATAATGTATGATTTTACCCTTTATAATGTGAAGACTAATATTTTTCTAAAATACTTGTTGAAAGGATAAGGAAGACCATTACAAGAAGCACAAGTCAACACTGCCTATACCGTTGGATTTTGGAGTTCATGAAGTCACTGAAATAAATTGGTTTTACCTTCTATCATTTGACGGGAAACTAAGGAATGATGATGTAAGATATATCCCTTATACATTTAATTTAGTCATATTCAATTTTTTCATTGTTTGGATTCAATGTATTGAAATATGTATTCAGTGTCTTTTACCTGTTGTATTCATGATGTGTCAATATTTGTGTTTCAGTGTTTCATTCAGTATATTCAAAGTTTGGATATACTATATTCAGTATGTTGCTCTCAGTGTATTCAAATGAATTTTTATTTTAATAGTAGTTAAGTTATTCCTAATACATATTACTGCTGTATTCAGCATATTTCAGTAGTTGTTTTCAATGTTTTTCTGGTTGTATTCATTGTATTTCACTGTATTCACTATATTTCAAACTTAACTATATTCGGTGATTATATTCTGTTTTATTTCCTATGTTTGTATCCAGTATATTTCAAAGGTTTATAATCACTGTATTCACTGTATTAAAATATGTATTAGTGTCTTTTACATGTTGTATTTATGATGTGTCGATATTTGTGTTTCACTGTTTCATGCATTATATTCGAAGTTTGTGTTCACTGTATTCACTATGTTGCTCTCAGTGTATTCACATGTATTTTTATTAACTATATTCCTAATACATATTACTGTTGTATTCAGCGTAATTCAGTGGTTGTTTTCACTGTTTTTCTGGTTGTATTCATCGTATTTTACTGTATTCATTATATTTCAAACTTAACTATATTCAGTTATTATATTCTGTTTTATTTCCTATGTTTGTATTCAATATACTTCAATGTTTTATAATATTGAATACCCTGTTAAGAAGATGATTTTAATTTTTTGGTATTCAATGTATTGATGCCATGTATTCAATTTGTATACAGCATATTGATGTAATATTTTACTACTTGAGAAAGAAGGGAAAGTATAACCAAAGTAACATATTCAAGACAAGGATGGTTGAAATTTTCAACAAGTATAATGATACAAATAATGATGCAAGTGCAGCCAAGGAGGAAGATGTTGTATGTGAATACATAAGGGGCTACAGATTGCTAGCTAATATACCATGGCATACAGTCGACAATGTCTTGATACCAATCAACTTGAAAGACAAACTTCATTGGATATTAGCAGTTGTTTCATTTAAGGAGAGATGTAGTAATGTACATGACTCCTACCGATCAGCAAATTACGATGCTTATGATAGTTCTAAGATAGATAAGCTTGCTAAGCTTATACCTCTGTACTTGTCGATCAGTGGCTTTTACAGATGTGACGACCCGGCCAGTCGTCTCATGAGTTACCGCTCCGTTTTCTCCCATTTCTGCCTTACTATGCTTCGTTATCCATTTTTGTATGTAATCAAGTTGAGTAGTTTGCGTTCGGAGAGGATTTGGTAAGAAATGAGACACTTAGTCTCTTTTAAGAAGGTTTAAGTTAGAAAAGTCAACCGGATGTTGACTTATGAGTTAGAGGGCTCGGATGTGAGTTTCGATGGTTAGGTTAGCTTCGGGAGGTGACTTATGACTTATGAGTGTGATCGGAATTGGCTTTGGAGGTCCGGCGTAGAATTAGGCTTGAATTGGTGAAGTTAGAATTTTGGCGATTTCCGGTTGATAGGCGAGATCTCGATCTGAGGATCGGAATGGAATTCCAAAAGTTGTTGTAGCTTCGATATGTCATTTAGAATGTGTGTGCAAAATTTCAGGTCATTCGGACGTGGTTTGGTTGGGTTTAGATCAAAAGAGCGATTTAGAAAATTTTGAAGTCCTTAGGCTTGAATCCGACGCGAATTGGTGTTGATAGGTTGTTCTGAGCGTTCCGAAGGTTGGAACAAGTTCGAATAATGTTATGGGATATGTTGGCATGTTTGGTTGAGGTTCCAGTGGCCTCGGGTGAGTTTTGGATGGTTAAACGGACTATTTCATCGTTGGAAGGGAAATTTGCAGAAAGACCAGAGTCGAGAATGCGGTCGCATTTCTCAAATGCGGACCGCATATCTCACAATGAGATCGCAAACTCAAACAAATTTTTGGACAAAACTTAACGTTGAAATGCGGTCAAAAATGCGATCGCATTTTTGACATGCGAACCGCAAACCATGCTTCATGCTGAATTGCGGTGAAGTCTAGGGTTACCTTTGCGATGCTCGCGTCAAATATGCGGACCGCATATCTATTATGCGACAGATATGCGATCGCATTTTAAGCCTGACAGGGGGGGTTTTGTTTCGATTTTCGACCCTTTTTTAATAAGAAGCCAGTATCCATTAGCCATGCAAAACCCATTGTCGTTACCAACTAAGAGAACCAGCTCCAAAACACCCTAAATCACAGCAAAATCAGCCTTGAGAACATATCCAAAAGGAAACTTTCTTGGACAAATTCTTGAAAGAGGGGACTTTGGCCATCTTAAACATAATTGGAGCTATAGAGCTCGGATTGCAGCTAATCTTGAAGGGATTTTTGGGAGATTTTCAAGGGAAACATCGGGGTAAGTGTTCCTAACTCAATCTTGGTCACATTACCCAAATCTATTGCTCTTCTAGTATGTAATTGGTGATTTAAGTTGGAAAATTTGTGGAAACTCCTCAAGTTTAGTTTTAAGGAATTAGAGGTCAATCTGATGTCGGATTTTGATAATTTTAGTATGGTTGAACTCGTGGGGAGATAAGGAACCCGTTGATGTGAAAATTTCTAAGCTTTGAGAAGTGGGCCCGGGGCTCGGGTTTTGCTAATTTCGGGATTTCTTGGTATTTTCGGTTTTTTTCGCTTGGGCTTTATTTCCTCAACATATTGTGACGTATTTGTTCTGAATTTGGATAGATTCGACGCACGTGGAGGCCAATTCGAAGGGAAAAGGCGTCGTGGACTAGAGATTTAGCCAGTTTGAGGTGACTAGTGATTGTAAATGATGTTCTGAGGGTTTGAAACCCCGGAGTGCACATCGTAGCGCTATATTGATGTGAGGCACGCGCTCGATGATGAGCGTAGGGTCGTTTACTACTGGGGATTGTGACTTGGTCCATCCCGATTGATGATTTTACTACGCAATTGGTTGAAACTTACTTGTTATCATCTTGGTTTAGGCTCGTTACCATATTTGGGCTTCGTGCCGATTATTTTGAACCCTTCGGGAGATATTTATCACTGTATCCTCAGTGTTTTGATGCATTACTTGAACTCAGCCGTATTGATTACCACTGTTTTACAACTTACCCACTTTCACTCAGTTCTGAGGTTTAAATGATATTTTATATGATGTAAATGGGAACGGGTGGTACGCCTACCACAAAATGTGATATAAGTGGGAGCGGGTGGCACGCCGCCACGAGATATGATATAGCGCTTGGGCCGTACGGGGCCCCTTCCGGAGTCTGTACACCCCCAGTAAGCACGGGTACCCAGTGTGATGTGAAATATAGCTCGAGAGGCTGATATTGTGATGTGAAACATAGCCCGAGGAGCTGATGTTGTACCATGTGATATGCTCGAGGGGCGGATATTGTACCATGTCATATGCCCGAGGGGCCGATACTCTTTTTAAATGATATAGCCCGAGGGGCGTGTTTTTAAACGATGCTAAGCCCGAGGGGCGATTTTAAATATTTTCTTTTACTTCACGACATTTACTTGAAAAATTCACATGTTTAACTACTTCATTATAGACTGCCTTGTGCTTTATGTATTTTTGTACTTTCAGTTGTTATTTATAATTATTACTCACTGAGTTGGAAGTACTCACATTACTCCCTGCACTATGTGTGCAGATTCAGGCATTGTTGGTTCCTCTCCGGAGTATTGATTGCTCCTGTCCAGGCGGTGATCCGGAGACTACGAGGTAGCTGTTGGCATTCGCAGCCCCGTATCTCTTTTATCTTGTTGTTTCCACTTTCTTCAAATAATTGTGCTAGAGATATTGTAATTTAAAATCTTGTTATTAGGATTTCATTAGTTGCTCATGACATTGTGACACTCCGGTTTGGGCTGTTGTCGGGATGGTTAGCTATATTTCCGCGAATGATGGTTATGAAACTATGCTTGTATTGTTTTCTTGCTAACTAACTGTTTAGAATGCGATTTCGTTTGAATTGGCAGGCCTTGTCTTCACGAGAGGCGCCATCACGACCAGGTTCGGGGTTAGGGTCGTGACAACAGAGATATGCAAGGCATAGATTGGTCCAGTGAACCAACAAACGATGACAAGGCACAAACTATCGCTTTTGATGTTGTGTTTGTTTCAAATGTGCCTCAACAAAGATCTGGGAGAATGTATGCATCCAATCCTTTTTCTAATTCTTATATCATTTATAATCTTATATATGCATTGTATTTAACTGTTGTAAATCTACTTTTTCAAGGATTGTGAGTTGTATGTCGCAACATATGCAGAGTATTTGAGCATTTATGGATTGGTTCCACAAACAACCTTTGATGCTAATTTACTCCGTCAAAGATATAGTGCCCTCCTTTAGGACTATGCTATGCGGAAGTTAGACGCCGAAGCGATAAGCGACAATGAAGCACCCGCAAAGATTGTTAGGCAAATCACAGAATCAGATACTTCTGTGAAGATAGTTTTAGAATAGTTTTCTGTTATACAAATTGTCTTTTCAGCTTATTATTGAATTTATCATGCTTTTATGCAATCTTTTTGGTTTTGAATACATGAATGTCTTCTTGTCTTAATGCAACTGTCACTCGGAATACATTCAATTTTTTTTTATATGCTTCTATATTTAAATTATCATGATTCAATACTCATTTTTAACTTTAAATTTTTTTTTTTTCAAAAATTCTGCCAATAATATAATAAAACGTAGTTAAATTAACAGTGTTTAAGTTATGTTGTCAATACATGTATTCTGATGTATTTATATATTGGTATAATCATGTACATAGTATATTATGTATTCTACCGCTAATGCATATTACTGTTATATTCATCATAATTTAGTGGTTGTTTTCACTGTTTTTCTTGTTGTATTCATCGTATTTTACTGTATTCACTATATTTCAAACATAACTATATTTAGTTATTATATTATATTTTATTTTCTATGTTTGTATTCTACTGTATTTATGTATTAGTATAACCATGTACATAGTTGTATTATGTATTTCAAAGTATTTTGAATTGAATTATATATTTATTCAAAAAAATTTATAAACTTCTGTATTATATATATACAAATCCTGCTATACCTCATTTTGAATTTAATTATAGCATATACATACATATATATACATCATATTTTGTTCGAACGCTATTATACTTCGTTGTGAATCGAAATATAACACATACATATATATATATATATATATATATATACATATATATATATATATACATATATATATATATACATACACACACACTCACACACGTCACTATTTAAGATAACACGAAACATAACAACATTTAATTTAGTAATCTAAATTAAAAAAATTCATCTAGTAACAATCAAATACACCAATAAAGCAATATGTAATAGAAAACTCAACCAAATCGAAAAATAATGATTGCACGCATTAAAATCAGAACATCAACTAATTCCTACGTGGAGCATTTCTACAAGTACGCTAATTATGTCCACCATGCCCACATATACTACACGAATGTTGTTTTTTCTTCTAAAGCAATTCACTTAATGGCTTATCGCGCTTCTTCTTTGGCCTTCCAGGAGGTCTTTTTCATTTGGGTGGTAAGACAACTTCTTCTGATATATGTACTGCCATATTCCATTTACTTCGGTCAGGCAGAGGATACACGGGCACCTCGTATGTCATTTCAACAGACTTTGGTTTGTAATAGTCCGAGCAATAATCTTCCGGCATTAGAAACTTGCTTTTCAAGACAGCCCAAGCATGTGGGCATGGTATCTCGTCAACTTGGAACCGCCCACAACTGCAATTATTTTTTAGGAGGCAAATAGTATAATGCCTTCCTTCATCATTCACTATGTGCAAGTGTTCAGTTGATGGTACAACCTACATTAAATGAAAAAATATTATTTTTGGACATTTGTACAAAACATGTATCTGTGAAATATATGGATACATGGATTGCATAACAGTGTACATGAATACAATGAAAAAAATATTTGAAATACATTAAATTCAAACATTATTTATTAAACAGAATATAAAAGTGAATATAATTATTTGTGAAATACAGTAAAATACTCTCAATACAAATTGAAAACCAACGAATACAACCATTGAAATATACTCAATGCAGCAGTAATAACATGTATTAGGAAAACATAAGATATTGTTAATACAAGTAGACTTGAATACATTGAATACAACTGTTAGATACAACAGAAAACAAGCACTAGATTTATCATGAAATATGCAGGCAGTAGATTACTATTACAAGTTGTATCCGGCGAGTCATTATAGTGTACTATTTGAGTTAGTTAACTCTGATGTATGGGTGCCTGCCCCTACTCTCTCTTTATCGGGTTATAATGATTTTGTGACTTTCATAAATACATGATGTATTCATATATCTTAATTTGGTCAATGCAAGAAATTATAGCAAACAGAACTTACAGTCATACGTGTACACAACGCCTCATTCAATGTAAGAATCTCCTGATATTTTTTCCCAAACATTGTGTACGTGTGTGAAGCTTCTTTTCAATTGCTGCAATTCCAACATCCAAACATCTTCCTAACTTCTTCTAAGAAGTCATATATTGGCAATTTTCTTGCTGATACAAGTGTCGAATTGATTGACTCAGCAATATTTGATGTCATAGTCCATCCCCGGTTAATAGGTGCATACAACCTAGCCCACTTTTCGTATCTAGCTAGTTCCAAGTAATCTTTCACCCAAATATCTACCTTCTCCACCTTTTCCATTATACTATCAAATTCATCCTTCGTGTATGTTTTTGCCATTGAAAAGTATACCTCGCTCAACTTCTCATGACTCTTTTTGAATTTCTTATATACGTTGTTCCATAAATGCAATATACAAGCAAAATGGGGCACGATAGGATACACTCTAGATACAGATTTGATGATGCTCTCATTCCTATCTGAAATGATGCACATATTTTTTCGCTCGCCATAAGTTACCTTAAATTGCTCAAAGAACCACAACTAAGCAGCCTCATTCTCTGAATCAACTACACCATATGCTAGTGGCAATTTATGTCCTGTAAATACAAATGCGTACAAATAAAAAAATATCATTACAGCTTTATTAAAAAACTAAAATAGCATTTTTCATGTTAATTTAACTTGTATGTATTTTTTTTAACTAACTAACCTGCACCATTCAATGTGCTAGCCGAGACGAATGTCCCTATGTATGCTGATTTTAGGTGGCTGCCATCCACAACGACGATGGGTCTACAGTAATCAAACCCCTTTATAAAAGCATACAAAGATATATACAAATACATGAACTTATTTTTAGGAGATTTTCCATTCTAATATGTGAACCAAGATAAGTCATATTCAGTGTATATAAGTACCCTTGGAATTTATTGTATGAATCAGCTGGTTCACCCCTTCGAAAATTCACTGCTTTTTCTCTAGCGCGCCACGCCAACATATAACTAACATCTACACCAAAGTCCTATTTCAGTTCATCAATTATATCCTTTGGCGTGTATTTTCTCTTATGATTAGTAAACTTGGACCTAATCATCCCCCAATCAACCTACTGGTTACTTAACGTTGCTCATACACCTTATCCTTCAACTGACATGTATGCTTATCATTGAACTCCCTCACTTTGAACATTTGTGATTTGTTAATACTAGAAGCCTTAAATTTCCATTCACAATCCTCATAAATACATAACAGGATATAGCTGCAAATATATTTGTGTTATAAATAAAATTGGTAATGTATGGATAAAATATATACAAATCATGGCAGGTTAATGTTAAATATCGTTGTATAAATGTGACATTATGAATATTTTAAAAACAGCTGGAGAAGTACTCCTACAACTTATTTGGTTAAGCATCTTCTAACCACAGACACGCAACATTTTCATTTTTCAACAAAGTTTTGACAAAAACATACAATGAATATAATGTATGTTATATGAATACACCATAAAAAATGCTGAATACATTGTATACAACAATGTATTATGAACATATTAACATAAATAGTTCACTTTTCCTGTAACTATTTTAGCACATTCAATTAAAAATACTGATACAACAACATATTATGAAAGAAATCATATATTATGAATACAACATAATATATGATGTATTTATAATATATTGCAATGAATACACTATAAAACTATTACGAATATATGTGCATACAGTTGAATACAACATATTGGTGAAGAGGTAAGTAATAACACTCAAACCTGATAGCATTTGACCTATCAACCCGGAATTAAAACCTTTCAGCTATTGCGTATTACTCTATCACTGCCTTCAATGTGGCCTTATCCTTAAATACTTGTCCATCCATCACCTCTTTTTGATTAATATTTGAAGTAATCAAATCCCTTTCCAGTTCGAAAACCTCAATTGGTTCACCATAGTTCAAAGATGCAAGTACAAGTGTATCAAATTTATTCACCCCATCGGTTGCGTCAAGCTGCATTAGGTCTCTTTGAATTAAACTTCCTCCATCTACAATTTCTTTATCCAATGTGGTTATATACAATGGATACATCCGAATTCTCTGTTCTCCCTTTTCAGCTCTACATACACCCTGTAACCCATGTCGTTGTGTATTTTCATACGCGTGCAATTTCCTTCCATTTTTGTATTCAATTTTAATTGACTTGGAGTTATCTATGCCAAGTTGCTTCAAAATTGAAGCAACCAAATCATTGTACGACGCATACACCTTTATCAATATCGCATCAATCGAATAATTCAACAAAACAATTTTCAATGTTCCACTTGCCAGAATGACTAATTAGCAATGTTAAACTTGCCATCTAGAAAATCGAATTTCAAAATATTTCTGTAGATACTTCTATCAATTCCAAGCAGAACCTCGAACAATATTAGGAAAAAAAAAAAACCTTTAACAATGTATATACATATAAAATAAAAAATAAAAAATAAAAGAGGGACTGAAACTCTGAAGGAGGCTCTGTTTTTTGGTGTTTAGCGTCTATTAAATCTTCTCATTAATTGGATTGATAATGTTGCGTGTTATAATTGATTTTGTTGAGTTATATTAGGAGTGTAACATGTTATTGATCTGCTTTCCGTTATTAAACAGCTGGAGAGACCTATTTTTACGTTGATTGTCATTACTGTATTCATGAATACATAGCACGAATACATGTGAATACAACGTCATATAGCTGGACTTCCCTATTTTTTAGCCGATTTTTGCTACTGTATTCATGAATACAGTAACGCGAATACATCGAATACATTACCATAACAACTGAAAGGTAGCTATAGGAAATAATTATGTATATGATAGCTATAGAAAGTTAATAACCACTAAACAATAGTGATTTCTGAAAATTCCTCTTAAAATAATAGTTTTGCCTTATTATTCCAAGTCCAAACAGAGATTGAGTGGGCCGAACGTTATCATAAAAATTTCTGGATCTGTGGCTGGGTTAGTCCAACAAGTTAAACGTTTCCTTCTCTATGGACTTCAACCCTTGTTTACCCTGTAGAATTTACATAAATAGTCAATTAAATTTATTGTTTACTTTTTTGTCGATATTATATAAATTGTACATTAATTATACACAATTATATACATATTAGGTGAAAGCTGTTTAGGTCAAATTCTACTGGAAGGGAAGTTGTTAATCTCCAAAGGAACACCTTAGTGGAAAGCAGATGACATTATCTGTGAGTCATAGTATCATGACGACTAAGCGTTTATACTCTTCTGTTAATTATATATAACATATTAAAGAACTGGTGACAAAAATTCCCATTCTCCCTAAGGATCTCTTCTCCGACTCACTAAAAATTTTCATCCACAAATAACTCCTTCCTTTATTTTTCAGCAAAAAGAAGAAAATAATACACCTAAAAAGTGTCCCTTTCAAGATTAGAAGTGCCACTTAATTAGCATGTGCTGATTATTTGTTTGAATTAAAATAACTTAGTAATGTTATGGTCCCAACACCCAAATCGAAGAATATACCAATATTAATAGTAATAAAAAAATTATTTTATTGGATGAGTGACTATGTGGGACCCTTGATGCGACTTCCCATCCACTCAATCATGCACTTGAGGACCCTCCTTTAGTCCATCTTCTTCTGTGCTGCATGTACAATTGCACAATACTACTCACTGAAATTGGCAACTTTATAACTCTAGGGTTTCTTGGGTCTAAATGTTGTTTAATTTTAATTTCTTGGTCTTACATAAAATCATATATAGAAATATATGATCGTGGAAAAGTATGGACATCCTTGCGCACTACCATTCAAATTGACATATAATCTAGTGATATAGATAGAACTCTTTTATACACATATCATATGATCGGATTCAATTTCTAGAGTCTCCTGAATACCATTTACCTTCTTTACTACTTGTTATATGTGCTCATTTTACCCATCCTTATAACAATGCCCCTATTTTACTCTTTAGGGTCAAAAGATTGAACCAAGAGATTATTGAGCTAATGAACTCTCATTCATATGAAGATAAAAACAGAATTTGAAATACATTTTGATTTATGTTATTATTAAATTCAAATAAATCAAAAAGCCGTTACACGCATTATTTCAGAACTAGAAGAATATTGACTACTGGGAATCAAGTGATTTCAGGGATTTAGTACTGTCTTATTATTTTGAAAGTTACTGTTAATAATTAGTCAATTAAATGTTTTGCCCTTTTTCTTTTAAAGAAAAGATATAAATATTTTGTAAACGGAACTTCTATGACGCAAAAGCTTCAAAAGATACGATCTTCTTTCCTTTTCTTGCTTTGTCAACATTGAGAGAGGCCACCATCTCCATCCACTATATTCTATTATTCTACTGCGACATAGCACTATTAACTTTTGCTAGGTTTTGTGATGTTGGTATTATTAATTATACTTTTCTTTCTTCTTCCTACAAAGTTTACAAAAATGTTTTTCGAAAGAATTTTGATCTTATGACATTAACAGTCTTCTTGTACCATTTTTTACGTGTGGCTGTTAGAACATATGCGAGCATACAACACAAGTATTACAAACATGTAAATTACGCAATTATTCAATACGGCAATTAGAAGTACTAACCTCTTGAAAACGTCGCACAGGTCTTTCACAGAGCAAGAATTCAGGGTTTCAGTCTTCTGCTATGCTTCTTGTAAGACCTTGGACGAAATTGTTTGAGTGGGCAAAACAATACAACTCTGAAGAGTGAGTTATTAGGTGAAAAACGTCTTCCTTTTTGTAGACCCGAAATTAAGCCAAAAAGGGCTCAAGAACGTGGATTCTGCCAGGGCAAGTAGAATCCTACTCTAATTCAAAAGGATAACTCCAAGCCACTTTTTACCCAAGTTTGTCCACGGATCGGGTTTTCACATGAAAACTTATAAGCTTACATAAAGGGGTATCATCAAACTCAAAACCGAGTCACAGATTTTATCAGCTAATTATTATTTCACAAATGCTATTTGTTATCGTCCAATCTATGAGGCATACTCTAACTCTTAACAGAGTTGTAGCTTTTGATAAATCAAAACAATAAACAAATCACATTGATCATAATAATTTTTTTCAAGATTGATAGAAGAACTTTGTAATTACAGATTGTTTCGTAGATTTCATTCTCTTACTAGTGATATAATGCTTGAATTCCTGTCTAAATTTTCAGCAGAAAGGTATCTAATTGTTTTTCCTTGAACACAATCTAAGAGCTTAACAGTTAATTTTCTATCTAAATATTTTTTGAAATTTATTCTACGAAAATTATATCATGTGTAAATCTTCAAATCTTAAATTTTATACAAGATAGAAACTTTGTTTTAATGAAAAATATTAGTGCATATTTTTAAAATGATTATTCGTAATCTTAAAGATTTTATATGGCTGTTATAGAGGAGTAATTTTACAAAGAGAGTTCTGCTATAAATTTGGTTTTTGCTGTTATAGGTAAAAAGCTGTTATAGAGAGGTAAACTATAATTTAATAAATCGATTCTGAGAAAAATTTGGCTTTTAT
The DNA here is from genome assembly GCA_002018475.1 of Nicotiana obtusifolia. Classification (NCBI taxonomy): domain Eukaryota; kingdom Viridiplantae; phylum Streptophyta; class Magnoliopsida; order Solanales; family Solanaceae; genus Nicotiana; species Nicotiana obtusifolia. The sequence continues at coordinate 30,457 of MCJB01049107.1, read as the reverse complement.
AGTGAATAGTTATTTTATATGAATGTTGTTATAGAGAGGTCTGACCGTACATATATTTGGAAAAATTTCTCTTAATCTTCTATGTTCAATTAATTCTTAGCAAATTAGTATTGAATTGTAATTATTTTAAACAAGAAAAATAAGAAAGACTAATAGTAGTAACTAAATGTAGTACTCGATAATTACGATTATATATATTGTCAATGCTATTGTTGTTTTGGTGGACTGCACAATAGTATAATGAAATCTTTGTAGTTGGTTTGTTCATTGCGTAAGCCATTGTTAATTCGCACGTTAAACATATTTAGTATAGGTCAACTAATTGTAATGATTACATAATCATACACGTGGAACATAATGAAGAAGAAAAAGAACAATAAACGAAAGAAAATGAGGAAGAGGTAATTAAACGTTGAAGTTCAACTAAGAAATTAGTTGTGCATCTTCTTTTAATTCTCGACGGTCTTAAAAGAAAATAAGAACTGAGATAAAAGAAAGAATCTAAAGAGCTTGCTATCCACACAGTTCGGAAATTTTGTATAATAAAGCTATATTCGTTGCCATATATAATATTTCCGTATTTGTAAATAACAAACTTCAATTTTTGAAATACTTGCATTGGTTTTCATTAACCAGCTTCAACTTTTTTTCTAAGTTACATCCTGGACAACTTCAATGTACAGATGTTTTTTCCAGCTTCAATTTTAGATAATCTTTTGTTCGACTTGTATAAAATATTGTCTAAGCCTACTATCTTAAAAACAGATAACAATTAAATTTATTTATGGTTTTAAAGATATGTGGATTAATTCAATACAATTGAATTTATTTGCGGTCGGGCACAGACATCGCGGCCCTTCGTTAGTCATGCGTAGCTGTTAGGTAATGCTCTCCGAAGTCTCAATTCTCGAATCGGACTCGGAGGATATGACCCCCGATATCCCCGAGGACAAGTGTTTTGCCCGAGCCCCTATACGAGGGACTCCTCGCTCTGACTTCGATTCATTACGGTACGTTCCTGCTCCGTTTGATTCACTAGGAAATCGAGTCATTCAGTGGGCTCGATTTTACCCGTATACAGATAGTCCCCTCGTTTCTTAGAGAGTAGGCTTGCCAAAACGATGGGAAATGACAGATAACTCCAGTTCCTTCCTCCGTACGTTACGACGAGGGAGCCAAACCATCCCATCAATCGCGTCATTCTGACTTCGGACACGTGTCGCTCACTGACAGGTTGCCTCCGTCTGCGAAACGTCGACTGTTTCCCTATAAAAGCCTCCTTCGTCCTTTTTCTACTTTTCGACCAAACAACTATCTTTGAGCTTTCCAGCCATTATCAAAAGTTTCTTCAAACCTTCATATCTTCATCCTTGTTCTTCAATCTCCATAGCAATTTCCAGATCTCTGTCCAAATTATCTTTAAATCTTCATACCCTATTCTTCATCTTCAACGTCTTTCCAACACTTTGCGTTCTTTTCTCAAATTTTCAAGCACTCCCCCAGATGACAATGGCCAAAACATCAAAAAATGCCTCAACAAGTTGCCTCTTCATCTTCTCAACCGGCCCTGGTACTGGAGCGGTCGTCCCCGAGGTGGTTGCCCTCGAAATGGCCTCCCCCGTTGTGGCTGCTAACGAATGGGCCCCCGAGCCTCCCTTGTCAGCGTTCATTTCCGGGGCTGCTCAATTGCAAATGACTCTAAAGTCGAGAAGCCCTCCCGCAAACAGGACCGAGGTGAAGGAGTCTCGAGGTACATATGTTCCATGACTGAGAATGTTCTTCCCATAGTTCGTAAGGGCTGCAATTGGGAAGGCAAGAGAGTAGTAGTCCTCGGTCCCGAGGACACCGTCACCCACGTGGAGGGGTACTTAGGTGTTTACACTTTTCCCTTCACACTGGGCTCAATAGACCTGATCATCCTAGACTTTTGCAAGAGGTACGAGGTGTGCCTCGGGAAAATTCACCCATCGTTGTGGAGGATCCTGACCCTCCTCCGCTACTTCGTGAACAAGATTGAATCTCGTCGGTTCACGATTGACCACCTACTTCGATTATACAGTCCCCAGGTGTTCCAAGGGGGACTGATCAAGCTTACTCGCCTGGCCAGCAAGGCCCCCTTCTCCTGTATCGACGAAGATCGAGATTGGGGCTGGCAAGGGCGCTTTGTTCGAGTGAAGACCGAGGATTTGATCTCCCCCCCCCCC
>MCJB01049107.1:0-19248 GCA_002018475.1 Nicotiana obtusifolia | reverse complement strand
CCTCCTCCCCCTCCCTCTCCCCTTTCTTTCCTTCAATTTTGATTTAATTGTTAGAGTGTAATACGTGATGTGTGGGTTATGCGCATATCATAAGTTTAATTTATTTTGCCGATAAAAGTCTAATAATATTTAAATGGAAAGAATAAAGGGGCAAGTCTTATATATATCGAACTTAGAACAATGCACTTCATCCTCGAAAAACTCTCAGTGATATCAAAAAATTGATACAAAATATAACTGAAACCATTCAGAAAGATAAGCAAATGAGAAAAATACAGGAAACAATATATTAAAAAGGGTTCTTTGATTCTGGCTGTTTTGCCCTATAGCTAATAAGATAATACTTAATATAACAGAAACCATTCAGAAAAAGAGAAGCAAATGAGAAAAGACAGTAACCATTATTTTATGTGACAGAAGAAAAAAGAAAAAAAAACTAGAAGAAGATCAACATTGAATGCTGCCAATTGAATATGAACAAATGGAGCCAACCACCTCAATATATTATTTGTTTGTTTTCTTCTTCGTTTTTTTTTTTTTTTTTGGGTTTTACAATTTTCTTCAGTTCCAATTAAATACATGTTTCCAACCACTCCCAAGCAACCCTTCACAGCTTGTCAGATAATAAATAAATAACAAAATCAAACCCCCTCAATTATTTCCACATATTCTTGCTAAATTCCACTAACGTACATTACGTACAAACAATGAATGTGTGATCCTATTATGCAAATAGAACTAAGTAAATAAAATACTACTTAATAGACTGTTAAGACAGTGACCCCTTAGCTACCTTTCATTCTAACATGACTATCACTCAACAATCAGATGACAAATAAACAGGAAAGGAAACAATTGTTCAACAAAAAATGAATTAACTACACTTAAATCTTAAATAAGCTATATATGTTAGATTATAAGAATCCTTAGTACCTATTACGCTCTATTCAAAAAAAAATTCATCTTTTAAGATAAATTCGGAGTTTTCTAAATGCCATACTTTTCCCTTCACATATAAGCATATATAGATCAATAATTCAAAACTTCAATGAAATAGAATTAAAAATTGAAGTGTTCTGATGAGAAAGGAATACCGACAGTTTTTATAGTGAAAGAATACCAACTGCTTCATTTTTTTGACTCAAGAGAGATATGCATATTATGTTTTCATTTACCCCTTAGTGTTCATTTTCCCTTTAAATTCTTTCGTTAAGATTTCAGTTCTGGAATCTGAAATTGCTTCTAACATACAAAAATGAAGATTTCAAGCTTTTAGCTACAAAGGTGTGATCATTCAATTTTGGATTCATATGTCTTAATAAGCCAACAATTTAGTAATATGTTTATGTTATGTTACATAAACTCATGTGCTGATACTTACGTAGCCAATACCAGTGTGTACAACATAAGTGTATTTATTGTTTTTTTGCTTATATTTGTGTACTTTGAAGAATATCATCTGCCTGAAATATATTCATAATCATGTCAAATCCAATCGACACAGGTCACTGCTACATCAAAAAGAAAATAATCCATCCAACAGTCTACGAAGGCGAGTTCCTCTCTAAACAAGAATTCGTGAGATTTTTAAGCATTGTATTTCTTTTCTTCATTGCATTTCGTAGTAGAATGTCAAACAGGGCAATACCTAGGCTGTCCAAAATTTCACTTCAATTCCAAAATAGCCCATTATGCATAAAACATTTATTGGCACTCGACGTACATCTAAACAAAATAATTTAGCATTAGCTTTTAAAATTAAAGTAGAAATATATGTTATATACTCCCTTTTGTTTGAAAAAGAACGAACCTATTAGACCGGGTGCATAATTTAAAAAAAAAATAAAGACTTTTGAAATGTGTGGTCTAAAATAATTTATAAATATTTATGTGGCAATAAATCATTCATTAAAGGTAAAACAAAAAATTTAAAATTATATTATTTGAACTATAGAAAGAGGTAATTTGTTTTAAACGAACTAAAAAGAAAATAATTTTTTTTTTAAACAGAAAAAGCATAATCATAATTAAATAACAGATCTATGAATGAAATATATATATATATATATATTGATTTAATATAAACACCAGAGCGGCTATTTTATTTTCTTCGCAAACAATGATAGATTGTCCAACTGGTCCACTTTCTCTCTATACACCAAATAAGAAGAAAACAAAATTCTTTGAGCTGCAGAACCCACAAAAACCGTCTTAGCCAATGACATCTCAAAACGTTTATTAATCACTTTTACACACACACTCTCTCTCTCTCTTTCTATTTCTATGTTTTCTGCGTTATATAATTCCTAACACATAAAGATTCACCGATTCTAATTCTTGATTTTCTACAATAAATTTCTTTTCACTTTCAAATATTCTTTCTTTTACTCTTATGTCTCTAATTCCTGCAAAATCTCTCAATTGTGCCCCTCCTCCTCCTCTCAGTGCATACTTCATCTATATTTAATTATCACAGTTTCTATATAAGAGTTCTACTTTCTCAAAGTCTTATTCTCTGAACTTCTAGCCTTTACTTTTTAGTTGCTCAAATTTCCAAATAAGTATAGTCTATAATGAATTACTTTAGATCTATTTAAGAGCTCTAATGCATATCATTCACAAAACAAGATCTACTTTCTTTTTTCCTATTGTTTCTTGAATTTTCCTTGGGTATTGGAAAGTTGGGTTGTCTTTTCTAGATTCCTCACCTCTCACTTATTGTCAAAAATAAAATAAAAAATAAAAAAACCATATTCCCTTCCTATGCTTGTTAAAAGACTCATCATTTCCTCTTCTTTTACCAAGAAAACAAAGAGGGGGTTTTACTTTTTTATTTCTCCATTATATATGATCAAGAAAATATGAACAGGGAAATGGGATTTTTATCCCCTGCAACATATATCAAGAATTCAAGCTGGTTATTTGAGGAAAACAAGGTAACAAAATGGACAGCTGAAGAGAACAAGATGTTTGAAGATGCACTTGCTTTATTTGATAAAGATACTCCAGATAAATGGTACAATGTAGCAGCAATGATCCCTGGTAAAACAGTGAATGATGTGATCAAACAGTATAGAGAATTAGTAGAAGATATTAGTGATATTGAGGCTGGCTTAATTCCAGTACCTGGCTACACAACTAGTAATTCTTTTACATTAGAGTGGGTTAATAATCAAGATGGATTTAAGCAATTTTATGGTCAAACTGGAAAACGGGGCGCGAATCGATCTTCTGAACATGAAAGGAAGAAGGGTGTGCCATGGACTGAGGAAGAACACAGGTGAGTCAAATTTTCTCTAGCTCCAAGAATTAGTTTGATCTCCCGATAAAAGTAATTAAGAAAAAAGGGGTGAATTTGACTAATTATTGCAGAGAAGATCTCACGAGGTGGTTTTTAAGTGATACTTAAAACTTATGATTTAGCTTTGTAGCTTAACATAGTCATAATGATATCCAACCTAAGAAACTTTTACGCTATGGTTTTACTGCAAATATGGTTGTAATTGAATATAATTTCATTAAGATAATGTAGATCCTCAACATAACATCATCATAGTTTTCAAAAATGTCTTCAGGATTCAGCAAGAGTTACTTTGCAAAATTTCTATGTGAATAAATATTTTTTTTTTCTGCAAATTTTTGTTATAAGAGAAACTTGGGAATATGTTGTAGTCATTTTAGTACGTTTACTTAGAGTCTTATTTTTTCTGGGAGTCTTTATATGGCAGTAGAAAGTATAGACAACTTTTAGTACTTTTATTTTTTATAATATTGATTAGAGATTTATATGCCAGTAAAATAACTTGTTTGAGATTGAGACACAGTAGTAAATGTTGTTGTGTTGCAAGAGTAATAGTGTTTCCTATATATTTTTCAGGCAATTTCTGTTGGGGCTGAAAAAGTATGGAAAAGGAGACTGGAGAAATATATCTCGCAATTTTGTGACCACAAGAACTCCAACACAAGTAGCTAGCCATGCTCAGAAATACTTTATTAGACAGCTTTCTGGTGGAAAAGATAAAAGAAGATCAAGCATACATGATATCACTGTTGTCAATCTTTCTGAATCCAAGTCTGCTTCCCCTGAGAATCATTCACAACAACAACACAATTCAATGGTGAAAACACTATGTGACTATAATTCACCAAATCAAGAATCAGACATTACATTCAACTCATCAACTGGTGGTCTGATCAACACACCTTTTCGAGGGGTTTCATCATATGGCCTTGAGCATGGAATGCATAACATTACTCTACAAAGTCTCCAGTTTGGTAATTACAATACAATGTGTTGAGTCAGAGAAGATTCAAATTTTAGTCCATGTCGGTCAAGAGGAACAGTGTGGATTCATATAGCCGAATCCAACTTGTTTGGGATTGAGGAGTAGATGTTGTTGTCGTTTGTCAAAAACCGAAGCAAATACTGCTACTACTAGAAAGATGTAAGCTTTAGTTAGTTGATATTGCAACCAAAGAAAGGTTGCTCATTATTTAGGAGAACTTTGAGCTATTAATTTGCTGTCTGCTGTGTCTTTTCAAGTGTGGATGAAGTTGATTTAAATAGATCTGCAGACTAATTTGGTTTTGCAACTAATACTGAAGATTACTGATCAACCTAATTATGCAGCTTCCAAGTTGATAAGCTCAACAGATTTCTAGTTTTCCCTTTATCTTACGTTCACTCTTGATACTGTTACTGTTAATTGTAATTAGTCAAAATAAAATTCCTTCTGAAATTTTGGTAATTCAAGTCATTAATTCCCGGTTTAAGATAAAGCACCATTGCAGCTAGGCGTTTAATTTTTCTATTTTATACTTCATGTCGGTTATTCTTTTTCTTGCTGTTACAAGGAAAGAGAAAATTATTAATAGGCTGACTTCCTTCAAAGAAGCAAGAAGGAACTAGTATTAAAATAAAGGGTGGGGTCTGGATAAGGCCGGACCACAAGAGTTTATTGTACGAAACCTTACCCTATATTTTCTACAAGAGATTGTTTTCACGGCTCATATTCTTAACTTATGAACCAGCAGCTCTTAGTGGAGAAACTTAAATTAAGACCAAAGGTTAATTGATGAATTGAGGCAGCTTCAAGTATTGCGGCTTTAGCCTCTCGCAAGGTGGAGGAGTCAATAGATCCCTGCCTCTTCTTTTCCTTTAAGCTCAGGTTTCCGAATATTCACTGTTTCGATTAATTCAGATTCGTGCACCTCCTACCAAGAGATTCTATTTTTATATAAATAATTTCAACCATCTCACCACACGTCCCGATGGTTACCTGACTCTACCTTTACTAATAGGTAGGATTGGTTATTCTAACAATCAGCACACCTTGTTTCAACTGCACCTGCTACAAAAATAAGGCAAAGTCATCCTACACTTGTTCCTATTATTTGCTTAATCAATGTCCCACTTATTCCTAAGTGTCAACTGGCAAATTAATTTTTCCTTCTCAATGGTCCAATGTTTCTAAGCAAAGGCTCGTCATTGGTACAAAAAAAATGACTCAAGAAAGTGCCCTCTACTCATCAAGAAGGCATAAGTTTGGTCATTCAACTTTCTGACTATTATTTAGAGTAAGTTGCTTGCTCTAAAGTGCATGGAACCACTTTTGTTTACTGAGGCTCTTCATGTAGTCTTTTCTGACTCATCATAATTATATCAGTTGATTTGCACATTTTAAGATTCCTAACTAATTCCTATATGGTTAGTAAGACTATTCCTCCCAAGTGGGAGTATTTTATCTTACACTGATTTTCCAAAACTGAATTAATAAGGTTGATACTAATTCTTTCCTAATAAAGTAGATTTGGGAATTAAGATCTTATAATCTAATGATGAGAGATAACATAAAAAGGGGCATTAATGATAGTCCAAGATTAGTAAACACTAAAAACTAACTATATAACACTTTGACATGGTTTTTTAAATTCTATTATGGTCTGCTATTTTGTCCACCATTCAAAAACCCACCCTTCATGTGTTTTCCATATTCTTCTTGGAAATGATTATCAAGAACTTAGAAATCGTAAGATGTCAGATGAAAAAAAGCTCATTACTTGTTTTTGCATCTGTTAATTTATGACCTCTTCTCCCTCATCACACCACTTACAATTGGTGTTTGCTATTTGGTGGTATTTCCATGACAATTTTTGGTGGAAATCCTATAATTAAAATCCTAATGCACACCAACATCTTCAGCTCATTATATTTTGGTCCCCTCCATTAAGCCAAAGAATTTAAGACAATATGACTATTCATATGAGCTTTTCCAGTAAATGACAAAACTGCCCCACTATTTCCTTTTTCTAAAGTACTGCCTTTTTGCTAGTTGCATATATAGGATAGCACTTTGCCACTTTATTCTTAATTGATATAATTCTCTTTGATATATTAAGACCACATACCTTGTCTCACAACCCATAGGTTTTGTGCTTTTATATTCCTTTACCCCTTTTCCAACTAGATTCTGATACCTTGCTTCATATTGATTTTAGGAACAGTGCACTTTGTGTATGCAAAATAAGAATCAGCGGAAAGATAAGTAGGTATGGCCTAACGATCATTAAATTCGGTTAAAATACCAACAAAGATTAAAAACTCTAGATGATTCCTTTTCATCTGCTAAGTTGTGTGTGCAGAGTTACGTAATACATATACTAATAGGATGTAACATACACATAATAAAATAGTCGAGGTGCGGACAAATTAACCCCGCCATTATTATGGAGGAAAAAAAGGAGGATCTAAAAGGAGTAAAAGCACAATTGACTTCTTTTGGACTAACAAACATTTTTCTCTGTTGTGCTTCTTTATAGACTCACAGAATAAATATATGAAAAAAAGTACTCCATTCAAGCTTTTGATACACATATCAAATAGAAGGTTGAAAAGAAGACAGAAAGTGGAGGTTAGATTATATTATCATCAGCACTCAAATTGAGTCCAAACAAATGGATAAAAGACATGCAGAAAGGATTGATAAAGGGTAACAGACTTATAGTTTATGCAATGAGACACAGAATACAACTCATGGCAAATGAGTAATTGCAGTAAAATAATAAGTATTACTCAAAAGAGTGTCTAGTTGTCAGGAAAAAACAAATCCCTACAATGAGCTGCTAGTTGTTAATCTGAGCTGGAAATTTGAGTATCCACTTGTCATGTCTTAGTTCTGTTGGTAAGACTACTAAGGAATTTCTAATACTCATCAGAAGCCAAATGAAGATTAGTAAAAACGTTTTACATTCTCGCTCTGGCGGACGTCACGAGCTCGAACTCCACTGCTAACAAAAAACTTGATATTAAATTAGAAAAAGGCAGAGGAATGGAACTATTATCTGCAGACACTTAAACCGTGTGCCAGCTACAACAACAAACTCAATCAATTTTACAAGTGGGGTATGGGGATGATAGTGTATACGAAGACCTTACCCCATCTTGAGGGTGGAGAGACTCTTCTGATAGACCCCTGATAATGGGTAGAAAAAGTACTAAAATAATGTAAATTATCCCATATTTAATTCTTGTTTGTTTGGATTTGGATGTTAATCACATTGATTCATGTTAATGTAATGTGTTTTTATGCGTAGTAATAAGTTGAAAACAATCGGGGACGAAATCGGGGAAGGAAACAAGCCAAAACAAGAAGAAAGAAGCAAAAACGGGAACCAGCCCACAGGCCAGCGCGCAGCGCTGCCTGTGGCGCTGGAACCAGTGAAGAGAAGAAGCTTGCTGCCTCCAGTCCCCTGGACAGCGCCCCCCAGCGGACTGACTTCGGGAAAAGTGTCCTACTTCGTCTAGAAGACCCCTAAACCGACCCAAAACCTCCCCAACTCCTATATAAACATCCCTAAACCCATTTTGAAGAGGAAGAACGTGATTTTGGAGCAAAAGGAGGCCTAGGAACATCAACAACATCAACAAATTCTCAGTTCATCAATTAAACTAGTATCTTTATTTTAGTTTTTCTTATTTAGTTGTTTGATTTTGTTGAACATGAGTGGCTAATCACCCCTTGTTCTGGGGTTGTGATTAGCCATGAATATTGTGTTTCTACTTTGATGAATTCGTTTTAATAGTTAATGTGGATAAGATTGTTTCTTCAATTCTATGCTAAATTGCTTAATTGTTTTGGCCACCAATTAAGTTCTATCAATTATCTATGCGATGTTTGGGAAAACCAAGTTTAGATTAGAATAGGAATTGAAGAAAGCATATTCTTAACTTTGTTAAAAAGAGCGGATTCGTGGTTAGGATAGGAATATACTTAATCACCATACTTAATTATGTAATCGTGTTCTTCATGCATTCTTGCTAGATTAATTCCATAGGAATATAGGCATTAATCTTGTTAGGAATAGGCGAATAGTACTTCGGAAGAAGGCTATGAGTATCTTTATCGATTAATTAGCAATCTTACATTAACTATATGAACGATAAGTCAATTAGAACGCAATAGGATTGGAAACAAAATCACAACCCTGGAATCTTTGTTTCATTGATTACAAAATACATATTTGTTCTTTGCAATTCTTAGATTAAATTAGAATTACAATTTAGAATAAACCATATACTAAACTTGATCTTTACTTGATTAGATAACGATATTAGTTGTTATAAAGTAGTAACTTAAGTCCCTTGGGTACGATAATCCGGACTCATTGTCCTATATTACTTGTCGATCACGTATACTTGTGTGTGCGTAAGGGAGCAACAACCCCGCTCAAGAAAAGATGAACAAAAAGCAGTAACAACAAACAGCAACAAGTAACAATAGCAAGATTATAAGGAAACAAGTGGAATGATCAACATGTAGTAATAGAGATCTAACACTAATAGGAAACAATGCTACCTACTAATACTACTGGTATGAGGAAGACACACACTCGGCTACCTATGAATTTTCTACCCACATTTTCAACCCTGATAGAAACTAAGAGTTCACCAAACTGTATAGAGAACCGGATTCTCTATCAGTTCCCACTAAGGGTGGCCGGTTTGGGACCGGTTTGGGACCTGAAACCGGCCTGGACCGGTTAGAACCGGACTAAATACGCGTGGGGGTAGGGGTCCGGTAGCGATACGGTGCGCACGTTTAAAACCGGACGAACCGGATGAATTTGGGGCCGGATCGGACCGGACCGGAACCGGACCGGTTTGCTGGGCAGATTTCCTTCTTTAATTTATAGCCGTTGGCCAACGGCTATATTGATGAAATAGCCGTTGGGCAACGGCCAAAAATGGCTCTTTGCAGCCCATAACCCCCCCCATAACCCCCCTAACTATTTTTTCTTATAAATACCCCATTATTTTATCATATTATTCACAAAAATCATCAAACTCTCTCTAATTCTCTCAAAATCATCTACAATATTGTTATTTTGTTACATTGGCTACTTGTGTAAATCTAAATTCTACAATTGGCTATTATTTATCAAGTTTTACTTGGAGTTGCTAACTTGCTATCAATTGAAGCTTCAAGTTTCAACTTCATCTCAATTATACGGCTATATTGGTTGGTCGTTCCTATCTCTACTCTTTAATTATACTTTTGTGATATATTTATTTTATTGGTTGTTATTTTATTTGCTTATTGCTATAAATTATAGTTATGTCTCAAAGAGGTTCAATTGGAACTGGTAGTGTGGGGAGGGCACGTGGTCGTTCGGGAAATAAGGGTAAAGGAATTATTGGTAGTTCTACTTCTAATCAACACGTAAAGGAACATCAATATTATCATGATTTTAGCTCCTTTAACCCACTTGATTCACAAAATGTAGAAGCGGAATTTAATTATGAAACTGGGGTTAATTTAGAAGAACAACGTGAATTTGCGGCTAGTCCACCTGAAGTTCAGCCGACTTGCCTCCCCCCGTACCTCCCACTAGAGCCCCGGTTCAACGTAAGGATAGATCTGAGGTTTGGGAGTTTGTACAGAAAAACAAGGAAAATCAGACGGCTATTTGTGGTCTTTGTGGACATGTGTGGATGTTTAGAACTGGGGGTAATGAAGGTGGGACGGGTAAAATTAGAACTCACTTATTAAAAAAACATCCTAAGGAATGGTCAAAGAGGGCGGGGGGTATTTATTTTGGAACCGAGCATGGGGGGTAGCACATGACGCATCCTCGGGTATCCAAACTAAATATAATCCTACAACAGGAGGAATTCTTAGTTACGATAAACAAAGGGATAGAGAAAATATTGCTAAGCTAGTTGCGGTAGAGGGTTTGTCTTATAGTTTTCCTTCTTCTACTGGTTTTGTTAGATATATCCAAGCTACATATAATCCTTACTTTAAAGGTTTTCCAAGAACAACCGTAAAAAATGATATTATAAAATTTAAAAATGAATATAGAGATTATTTAAGATATTTATTTGATAACTTTGACACCAGAGTATGTCTTACAACTGATATGGGTCGTTCAACTAATAACTGCGATTATATTACTTTNATGTTTGAGAAAACTAAGTTTAGATTAGAATAAGAATTGAAGAAAGCATGTTCTTAACTTTATTAAAAAGAGCGGATTCGTGGCTAAAATAGGAATATATTTAATCACCATGCTTAATTAGATAATCGTATTCTTCATGCATTCTTGCTAGATTAATTCCATAGGAATATAGGCATTAATCTTGTTAGGAATAGACGAATAGTACTTCGGAAGAAGACTATGAGTATCATTATCAATTAATTAGCAATCTTACATTAACTACATAAACGATAAGTCAATTAGAACGCAATAGGATTGGGAATATAATCACAACCCTGGAATCTTTGTTTTATTGATATCAAAATACATAATTGTTCCTTGCAATTTCTAGAATTAATCTAGAATTACAATTTAGACTAAATCATATACTAAACTTGATCTTGCTTGATAAATTAACGATATTAGTTGTTCTAAAGTAGTTAAACTTAAGTCCCTTGGGTACGATAATCCGGACTCATTGTCCTATATTACTTGTCGATCACGTATACTTGCGTGTGCGTAAGGGAGCAACAAGTTTTTGGCGCCGTTGCCGGGGACTTAAAATTTTACTATTTTATCAATTACAGCTTTTAATTGTTATTTGTTCAAGTTACACTCGACTAACGTTGTTTGCTTTGACTTAGGCTTTTCTGTTGAATGCGGAGAACGAGAAGTGCAAACAACCTACTTCCCTTTGATCCAGAGATTGAACGTACCTTACACAGACTAAGGAGGGAGGTAGACGCCAGGACCAGAAATAACCTAGAGCTGGATATAGTTGAGCAACCACAACCTATCGATATGGCTGGAAACGCTGAAAAGGCGGTGATAGAAGCTGCAAGGCCTAATCTGGCCAATATGACTCAGGCAATTGTCAAACCTGAGATCACAGGACACTTTGAGCTGAAGCAGTATATGGTGCAACTTATCCAATCTACGGGCCAATATGTGGGGCTACCTCACGAAGACCCACAGCGACATATCCAGAATTTCTTGGAGATAACAGACACATACAACTACCCGAATGTGTCGAAGGATTATGTAAGATTGACTTTGTTTCCCTTTTCTCTGTTGGGGGAAGCAAAAGAGTGGCTACAGAAGGAGCCAGCAAACAGTATATATACATGGGATGATTTAGCAAGGAAGTTTCTGATCAAATTCTTCCCGACCAAGAAAACTAAGTCACTGAGAAGTCAAATTTTGGGCTTTGAACAGAGAGAGGGGGAAACCCTTAGACAGGCATGGGAGAGATACAAAAAGCTACTGAGAGATTGTCCACACCATTGCCAAACAGATGAGGTACTTGGGCATACATTTGTTGACGGTCTAGATGAAGCATCAAAGATGAACCTGGATTCAGCATGCGGTGGAAGTTGCATGGCAAAACCTTACAGCGAAATTCAACTCTTATTGAACAACTTTACAGCCAATGACCATAATTGGCAAGGTGATGGTGACTCACGCAGGGCCATAAAGCAGAAAGGAGCAGGTTTGATAGAGTTGGATGATTTGGCAGCCATGAGAGCCGAAATGGTTAAACTGGCTAATCAGATGAATCGTATGACTATGCAGCAGGTGCAGCCCAGGCAGCAGGTTCAGCAGTTATCCTTATGTTGTGAGATATGTGGTGATAACCACACCAGTGATATGTGTCCCACCAATCCAGAATCCATCTATTATGTGGGTCAACAAAGCAGGGGTCCCGGGAATCAACATGCACAGTATGGAAATTCCTACAATCCAAATTGGAGGAATCATCCTAATTTTTCCTGGGGAGGTAATCAGCCACAACAGAATATGAACAGACCACAAGGAAATTACAATCAATCTCAGAGACAACCTTCTCATCCTGAGGAAAACACAAATGACTTATTAAAGCAGTTGGTGCAAGATAACAAACAGTTCAGAACGGAGTATCAAACCATCACTACTACGGTGAGAAATTAAGAACGCCAGTTAGGACAATTGGCCGGAGCACAGAATACTCGACCTGCTGGGGCATTACCCAGCGACACTGAAGCTAACCCACGGGCATCACTCAATGCAGTTTCATTAAGGAATGGGAGGCAGCTAGAGGAGGTCGAAAAGAAAAAGAAAAAGCAAGTCACTTTTAATGAGAAACCGACCACCATGGAGATCATTTCAGAAAAGGCCAAAGGAGATGAAAATATAGTCGACGAGGTAGTGGCTAAGCAACCCCCACAATTGGTTGCAAGGCCACCACCTCCCTTTCCCCAGAGATTGCAAAATTTGAGAAACAATGAGGTTTACAAGAAATTCCTTGAAATCTTAAAACAGGTGCAAATAAACATTCCATTAGTGGATATTCTTCAAGAAGTAACTAAATATACAAAATATATCAAGGATATTGTGGAAAACAAAAGAAGATTGACTGAGTATGAAACGGTGGCACTTACTGAAGAGTGCAGCTTGAGAATTCAAGGGAAGTTACCACAAAAATTAAAAGATCCGGGCAGCTTCACAATTCAGATATCTATTGGGAAACATGCTGTGGGAAGAGCCTTATGCGACCTCGGAGCAAGTATAAATTTGATGCCACTTTCAGTATTCAGACAGTTGGGGTTGGGTGATCCACGCCCAACGACAGTTACTTTACAGCTGGCAGACCGCTCTTTGGCCCATCCGGAGGGTGTGATTGAGGACGTCCTAGTCCAAGTTGGCTCATTCATATTTCCGGCTGACTTCATCATCCTAGATTACGAGCCAGATCAGGACGTCCCATTTATTTTGGGGCGTCCATTCCTAGCCACGGGCCGCGTCATTATCGATGTCTGCGAGGGAAAAATGACGATGAGAGTGGGTAATCAAGAAGAAGTATTCAAGGTTTATAAACCACTCCGGTTGCCAACCCATTATGAGGAATTAGCAATGATTTCGGTGGTGGAGAATACTTCCACATCAGTAGTGCCTTACATGGTGCCGATTGATCCCATTGAACGAGGATTGCTTGGGGAGGCGGAAGATAGTCTGACGAAAGAAATTAAGAAAGTACAGGATATTTCCGGCAATTATGTCCCGGGGCGCAGAAAAGCAGAAGAATGGGAAAGGCCTGTAACTCTGACCCGTCTCAAGCCATCTGTTGAAGAAGCTCAGAGGCTAGAAATCAAGCCAGATTGAGAGCACGAATCTAAGTCGTGCCGCGACGTTAAATCAGGCGCTTGTTGGGAGGCAAACCAACGTTTAATTTTGTTTTAGTTAACTTCTTGTTTTAAATTTTTTAGATTAGCTAGAAGAATGTAATTGATGTATTAAAATAGTATAGGTCATATTGTAATAAGTGACAAAAAAAAAAAGAGCAAACTGACGAAAACTCACTGCCTCCAGCGCCCAGGCCAACACCCAGCGCTGCCTGTGGCGCTGAAAGCAGTAGGTTTTAAGGTGTCCAGGTAAGTGATTTCTTTTATTTAATTTTTTTTCCTGACCCAAACCCATTAAACCGATTCTTCCCCCACACTCACACACACTCACCTAACGATCCCCTCTCTGCTGCTTCACTCTTCAACTTCTTCTTCCTCAAAGGACAACAATTCACCCCTCATTTTTCTTTCATCTTATACTCCTCAGGCATGATTTCTCTTCTTCTTCTCTTTTCTTTCATTTTCTTTGTCTTTTGAGTTTTATTTTTGTCTAGCTCTACATGTTCCCATTCCCCACATTCCCCTTCTTCTTCTTCTTCTTCTTCTAATAGAAATTTCGACCTTGCTCAGTGTACATTAGGCCGAAAATTTTGTGTATTGGTTGGTTTTTATTGTATCGGAGTAGTAAACTATAATTTCCTCTACTTCGTTAAAAATCGGGAGGGTTACTACACTTCACCATTGTTGAAGGTGAAGAACATTATTTATGCCCACCACGTGTTTGTTTCAATGCCTGAATGATACTTTTTCAAGTTCCGATGAAGTCTGAGTAATCGGAAATACCTAGATATGCATTTGAATTAAGTTTGGGGTAGTTTTGGGTGATTTATACGTATAGTGGGGTCGGTTTTGATTTTAAACATGTATGTATCCTATTTATTCGTAATGTATGTTGTCCAATTAGTCTACCTTAGTCTTTGTATGTCGATTAGTTGTTTTCNTCCTGCGGATTTCATCATTTTGGATTACGAGCCAGATCAGGACGTCCCATTTATTTTGGGGCGTCCATTCTTAGCTACCGGTCGCGCCATTATAGATGTCTGCGAGGGTAAAATGACGATGAGAGTGGGTAATCAAGAAGAAGTATTCAAGGTTTATAAACCACTCCGGTTGCCAACCCATTACGAGGAATTAGCAATGATTTCGGTGGTGGAGAATGTTTCCACATCACTAGTGCCTTACATGATGCCAGTTGATCCCATTGAACGAGGATTGCTTGGGGAGGTGGAAAAGAATCTGACGACGGAAATTAAGAAAGTACCGGATATTTCCGGCAATTATATCCCGGGGCTTAGAAAAGCAGACGAATGGGAAAGGCCTGTAACTCTGACCTGTCTCAGGCCATTTGTTGAAGAAGCTCAAACGCTAGAAATCAAGCCAGATTGAGAGCACGAATCTGAGTCGTGCCGCGACGTTAAATTAGGCGCTTGTTGGGAGGCAACCCAATGCTTAAATTTTGTTTTAGTTAACTTCTTGTTTTTAATTTTTTTAGATTAACTAAAAGAATGTAATGGATGTATAAAAATAGTATAGGTCATATTGTAATAAGTGAAAAAAAAGAAAGAAGAGCAAACTGACGAAAACTCACTGCCTCCAGCGCCCAGGCCAGCGCCCAGCGCTGCCTGTGGCGCTGAAAGCAGTGGGTTTTAAGGGGTCCAGGTGAGTAAGTTCTTTTATTTAAACCCAAATCCATATACCCGACCCATAACCCATTTTCCCCTAATAACTTAACCCTTATAACTATACCAACCCACCCGTTTTTCTCACTTCTGACTCCACACACACACACGCTTAACACAAAAACAAAAACAATCTCTCTGTTTTTTTTTTCACCGCTGTTCTTCCCCTTCTTCTTTACATTGCTTCTCAATCTTCCACAGTAAGGTATGATTCCTTCCTTCTTCTTCTTCTTCTCTCTTACTTGTTATTTGTTATTTGTTGTGTGTATTGAATAAAAACTACAAATGCCCTTTGCCCCACATTCCCCTTCTTCTTCTTCTTCTTCTAATAGAAATTTCGACCTTGCTCAGTGTACATTAGGCCGAAAATTTTGTGTATTGGTTGGTTTTTATTGTATCGGAGTAGTAAACTATAATTCCCTCTACTTCGTTAAAAATCGGGAGGGTTACTACACTTCACCATTGTTGAAGGTGAAGAACATTATTTATGCCCACCACGTGTTTGTTTCAATGCCTGAATGATACTTTTTCAAGTTCCGATGAAGTCTGAGTAATCGGAAATACCTAGATATGCATTTGAATTAAGTGTGGGGTAGTTTTGGGTGATTTATACGTATAGTGGGGTCGGTTTTGATTTTAAACATGTATGTATCCTATTTATTCGTAATGTATGTTGTCCAATTAGTCTACCTTAGTCTTTGTATGTCGATTAGTTGTTTTCACCTCTAAAGTTTCGAACTTTATTCGTCTTTCATCTTTGTCACTTACTCACATTGCCATGTTCACTAGTTCTCACACACGGGGAAGTCTTGAGTACCCGTCACTTATCGTGCAACACTTGCTTTTATGTGTCGAGTTTAAGTGTGGGGTTCCTTCATGCATTGGCACTACACTTGGCTCGCTTTTTCTATTTTTCATGTTGCAGGTTAATATGGCCCGTGACAATATTATCCAAGGTACAAGCGTTGGAACCTCTTCTACCACCTCACCGGTAACTTAAAGAAGGCACGGATTGACAGGGAGTTTCTTCTCACCCTACTTTGTTTTACATATTTTTAATGCATCGAGGACTATGCATTATTTAAGTGTGGAGTGGGCTGGTGTTGTATGTTGTGTGTAATTGTTGTGTGACTTGATATTTGGTAGTTTGCTAGTTTTACTTTGTTAGTTTAATTTATTTCCTTTAGTGTAATAGTATTATTATTTTGTTCTCTTATTTATTGTCATTTTTAGAAGAAAAAAAAAATAGAAAAATCGAAAAATTTATATGTATTATATATATAAATTCCAGTTTTCCCGACGATGGATTGTTTTTCTTGAGGGATAAAAATGGATTGAAAATAACAAAAAGATTTTCTTCTATTATTAGAAAATAGGTAATCTTTCCTTGGTTTTTCTTAGGGCACCAGTTCTTTTCCAAGGATGTAATTCGAACCGGGCAACTTTAATTTTTCTTTTAGGATTAGTATTAGGAAAAACTGAGTAATAACACAATACTTCTTGACATGGTTAATGCTAGTACAATAAGTGATGACACATGATCCAATTCCCGGTAAGTTAAATTATAAGTCGAAAGAAAACAACCCAATTTGTGACGCCCCATCTCAATAGTTGACTTGCTTAAACATCTAGTGTGTTATTGCTTAATTGTTTCAATTGTATATGCTTGCTCAACTCGACATGTCAACAAAACCGTTGTAAGTGAACATGTGCATTGTGTGGGTGAGATTTTGATCCTCTATGTTATCTTATATAGTCTAGAACTTACCCCGTGTGTTAACTAAAACGAAATTGTAAGTTGGGATAATCTAAGAAATGATATAGGCACTTCTTTGTTTGATTTTGGATGTTCTTGTCCCATTGAATATAAATTTGTCCCTTGTTAGCCCTTTTGAGCCTATGAGCCTCTTCCTTTTTGTACCGACATTACAAACTACTCCTTCTATTTTTTTCTTATGTTTGAGCCTTATTAGAGCCTTTGCCTCCGAAAGCACTTAATCGCTATAAGAAGGGAAGGTAATATTAGAAGGGTTGTTGTGTTGATGAGTGAAACAATGAAAGAACTTGTTGGCTATGAGAAGCTAAAATTGGAAAAATCACTAGCGGATGAAAAATGTGTATGGAGGATGAAAAATAAGAAAGAAAAAATTTGAAAAAAAAAAAGAGAAGAAATTTTTTTTGATATTGGAAAAGAGATGAAAATATTCACTTCCTATTGTAGTATGCTAAGTGATTGAAAAGAAAAGGGTTATGTATATGAGACAAGTTTAAGAATTGGAAGAAAAAGAAGTGTTTGAATATTGAGTGTAGTGTATTAAGTGCTTAGGAGGACTAGTCACTATTACCAAATATACCTTACCCGTCCCCTAGCCTACATTACAACCCGACAAAGTCCTACTTGATCTTAGATTTGACTAACTCAATTAGTGGAAGTCTACACTACGGGCAAGCTTATGGTACTCTATGGGATGCATATGAGTTCTTTGTGAGAGTGAGAGTTTATTGTGCGGATTTTGTGTGATTTCATTCATATATATATATTCACTCTTCATATATTGGTGAGGGCACATGATTTCATGAACAATTGGTAATGTATGCATTGTCTTGTTGGGTAAGTATATGAATTGAAGTAGCTTTATGTGGTAAGACGGCTTTTGAGGTTGGGTGATGACAATTGGGGTATTGAATGTGATTGAAGTTATGGGATTAATTGAACTTTATGGGAATGATATGGATAAATTATGTGTCATACTTGTTCAACTAGTATTGATTGTATTCAAGAGTATGAATTGTTTTAATGTTGAATGTTCGTGCTAAGCTAAAAGTTAATAGTTGGGAAAGGTTGGTTAAAGTCCCATTGCTCGAGGGCGAGCAAGAGTTTAAGTGTGGGGTATTGATAATGGGTAGAAAAAGTACTAAAATAATGTAAATTATCCCATATTTAATTCTTGTTTGTTTGGATTTGGATGTTAATCACATTGATTCATGTTAATGTAATGTGTTTTTATGCGTAAGAATAAGTTGAAAACAATCGGGGACGAAATCGGGGAAGGAAACAAGCCAAAACAAGAAGAAAGAAGCAAAAACGGGAACCAGCCCACAGGCCAGCGCGCAGCGCTGCCTGTGGCGCTGGAACTAGTGAAGAGAAGAAGCTTGCTGCCTCCAGTCCCCTGGACAGCGCCCCCCAGGGGACTGACTTCGGGAAAAGTGTCCTACTTCGTCTAGAAGACCCCCTAAACCGACCCAAAACCTTCCCAACTCCTATATAAACATCCCTAAACCCATTTTGAAGAGGAAGAACGTGATTTTGGAGCAAAAGGAGGCCTAGGAACATCAACAACATCAACAAATTCTCAGTTCATCAATTAAACTAGTATCTTTATTTTAGTTTTTCTTATTTAGTTGTTTGATTTTGTTGAACATGAGTGGCTAATCACCCCTTGTTCTGGGGTTGTGATTAGCCATGAATATTGTGTTTCTACTTTGATGAATTCGTTTTAATAGTTAATGTGGATAAGATTGTTTCTTCAATTCTATGCTTAATTTCTTAATTGTTTTGGCCATCAATTAAGTTCTATCAATTATCTATGCGATGTTTGGGAAAACTAAGTCTAGATTAGAATAAGAATTGAAGAAAGCATATTCTTAACTTTGTTAAAAAGAGCGGATTCGTGGTTAGGATAATATACTTAATCACCATGCTTAATTATGTAATCGTGTTCTTCATGCATTCTTGCTAGATTAATTCCATAGGAATATAGGCATTAATCTTGTTAGGAATAGGCGAATAGTACTTCGGAAGAAGGCTATGAGTATCTTTATCGATTAATTAGCAATCTTACATTAACTACATGAACGATAAGTCAATTAGAACGCAATAGGATTGGAAACAAAATCACAACCCTGGAATCTTTGTTTCATTGATTACAAAATAC
>MCJB01049106.1:103427-128530 GCA_002018475.1 Nicotiana obtusifolia | reverse complement strand
TTTTTTTTTTTTTTTTTTTTTTTTTTTTTTTTCGGATTTTCCATTTTCATTTTGTTCGCATCTTTGATATGGACATCGCTGATTGAAACCCTAGCTTTCACCGCATTCAGTGTAAGGTATGGTTTGCGGTCCGCATTGTAGAAATGCGACCGCATATAAGACCGTATTTTTAACATTGATTTTTGCCTAAAAATCTGTCTCATTCTGCGATCTTAGTGTGTGCAATACGCGGCTCGTATTGTAGAAATGCGACCGCATATGAGACCGCATTTCTGACGTTGATCTTTGTCAAGAAATCTTTCTTGGTCTGCGATCTCAATGTGAGATATGCGGCTCGCATTGTAGAAATGCGACCGCATATGAGACCGCATTTCTGACGTCGATTTTTGCCCAGAAATCTATCTGGGTCTGCGATCTCAGTGTGAGATATGCGGCTCGCATTGTAGAAATGCGACCGCATATGAGATCGCATTTCTGACGTTGATTTTTTCCTAGAAATCTGTCTGGGTCTGTGATCTCAGTGTGAGATATGCGGCTCGCATTGTAGAAATGCGACCGCATATGAGACCGCATTTCTGACGTCAATTTTTGCCCAGAAATCTGTTTGGGTCTGCGATCTCAATGTGAGATATGCAGCTCGCATACAGGTTTTGCGATCGCATAACCTGCTTTGCGATGCCTTTTGCTCTTTTACATAATTACAAAAAGGAAATTGCGTTTAAAACCAGCAAAAATCTAAGCGATTAGTATCAAATGTACTGTTCCGGCACAACAGGTCGTCACATTTTTTACTATTCTGTTTTTTGGAAAAATATGAAAGAAAATGTGAGCGGGGCTTCATTTTCACCCTTCTTTTCAAGACATCGGTCCGCCACATGACCTTTTTACCCTCACAGATGCAACATTTAACACATAGAATGATTAAATGTCATTTTGGGCCACGGGCCCATTTTGACAAAATTTGGACAGGCTTCCTACAAAGGGACACGGTGCCTGGGACGGAGCCCTACTAGGTCTAAAAGACATGATGCAAATAAAATGACCTAAAGGCCGACCTAAGTTTGTGGTTCACAAACAAGGCAGTTCGGGGGAAGCATATGGTCGATGGTGGCTGCTCAAGCTTTTCACCCACTCCATATGTCTGACGGCCCCCCCTCCTAAATTAAGGGTGACTCAACAAAGAGTTCGTGCACGCGACGCGTGCTCCGAGACTTGTTGCAGAAAGAATTGACCGAGTAATGCATGTGATGACAGTTATAAAGTAGTAGACACATAAAGCAAAAATTACAAACACATAAACAACTAGCAAATAACAAAAATATAAAAATATAAAAGCATAATAAAAATTAAGTAAAGCTAATGAAAAAGCATAAAAAACTCAACCAAACATTCTAAAAGCCAACAAAATCAAGTACTAGCTCGAACCCTCAAAACACCCCAGCAGAGTCGCCAGAGATGTCACTCCTCTTTTTTAACAAAACTTCACTAAACCCTTTTGATGGATAAAAGGCTTAATAAAACTCGAAAAGGGGTTTTCAATTTTGAAAGTGACAAAGATGGAATTTTAAGGGAAAACTTAGAGTCGTCACCTGGCAATTATTCCGGTGTGCCAGGCCACCATTTTTTAGGAAAAATATTTTTTCCTTTTAAGAAGAACTTAGACTCAAAGCTAAGTCGGTACCAGAGATTTGGAAAAGGGGGTTCATTTGACTCGGGAAGAAGGTGTTAAGCACTCCCCGAGTCCCGTGAAAGTCACGGTTGCATACTTGATTTAGTTGGCTTTTAAGACATTCGAATTGAGATAAGAAAACAAACACAGAAAAACAAACACACCCGGAGGTTCGAGGTCGTTCCCACCTAATAAAGAAGAAAAATAGAACTGAAACTAAAATACTACGAGTTTCACTTTTTTCCCCGGAATGTAATATACACAAGTCCATCAGGGCATTACCCGGATAAATTTGACTAAGGGAACGACCTCTCGCCTCACAATTAACAAAAGATCCTAAAACCTGCCTACCCGAGCGATGACGGCCTAGCATGCTCCTAGCGATTATGGAAGAAAAGTAAAAATAAAATAAATGAATGAAAGTCAGTTCATGCTAATTTTCTTTTAGTTCTGTTTAGCCCCAAATCCCCATGGCCCGTAGAGATGTATCTATCATTCAAAAAATCCAAGCAAAAAGGGCAAAACCACTGAAAAATAATTTCGAGCCAGATATGAAAGTAAAGACCCTTCAATTGGCTCATTAAGCCGTCCGGGTAAATATGGGTTTCTTGTTAGCTACAAACCACAGGAATGGCCAAAATTACCAGAAAAATTCACTCCAAGTTGGGAAGATAGCGAACCTACACCCAAACCCGATCCACCACCAATTAAGACCTCACAACCCAAAAAGCCTCCTGAACCTAAAACTTCACAAATGGAGAGAGCATGGGTTTACCCATATCCATTTTGGTGCTATCCGAATTGCTCTAACCTATCACGGAAGAAAAGGTCAGCCGGTGGTAGCTCGACTTTCTCTTCTCGATACCAGATATTTGGAGTACCAACATGCAAACTTGGGTACTGCCGAAGTCACCTTGAATGCCGGGACTGTTTTCATAACAATCTTTCCAAACTTCAACATGTCTCACTAAAGATTCCATACAAGCCACTCTTCACCACCAAATGGCATGGCGAGTCCAGAATCACGCCATGGATCTCTGTCTTCCAGGAGGAGAAAATGCTCTTCTCCTAAACATTGATGCCACTAAAGGAAATACCATGTGCACCCAAATACCCAGACAAATTTCAAGAGATGAACTTGTCAAAATTCTTCCTGATTCCTGGATCACAAATTATGAAAAGTTAAGAGAATCAGAGGAATCCCTACAATCTGGTGAACCAACCTTTACCAAAAGAAATGACAAAACTGTTTGCATAAGCTTCGACCATTCCCACCTCAAAAAACCCAATAAAACCATCTTTTCTTGCCAAATGATCCAACCCAAGGATACAACAGATACATACCCTGAACCTGATACAGAACTCTTTTGGAACATACAAAGCATCATGGAAGAACATGATTGGTGTCGAACTTTCGACGAAAATGGATCAAAAATTTGGTGGTTCAAATGCCCCTTTTCGGGACATTGCCCATGGGATCTTGATTGCGACTGTCAAGACTGTTTCGAAGATCCAAATAGAGAATACTATGAAGAAAAGCGCAGCCTCAACAAAACCAAACCAAAATCCAAGAAAAAGGGCAAAACCACTGAAAAACAATTTCGAGCCAGATATGAAAGTAAAGACCCTTCAATTGGCTCATTAAGCCGTCCGGGTAAATATGAGTTTCTTGTTAGCTACAAACTACAGGAATGGCCAAAATTACCAAAAAAATTCACTCCAAGTTGGGAAGATAGCGAACCTACACCCAAACCCGATCCACCACCAATTCAGATCTCACAACCCAAAAAGCCTCCTGAACCTAAAACTTCACAAACTCCGAAAATCAAAAATCCCCCGCAACCACAGATATTCATGCTGAGTTCTTCAAGCTCCAGTCATACCCAAGACTTTCCTTCACTACAACCTTTTGAAAAGGAAGGAATTAGCCATGCTCCAAAAATTCCCAAGAAAAACATAGTATTGCCTACTGGAGAAAAACCTCCAACAAGTGACATCGAGGCAACACTAACCTGTCAATCCGAAACCTCCATCTACCAAAACAAGGTCCTGACCAACATTGACAACTCCATAAAGAATGTGGCGCACACGAAAAACAAAATGATGAGTAAGGTGGACACAATTGAGAAAAAGATGGAGCAAACATCGTCTCGCCATGAAGGACTGATCAAAGCGTTGGAACTGAGGGTGGCAAATTTGCAATATGAGATTTGTCCGCCAGGAACTTCACTTTTCCAATTCTTCCTACAACAGCAAAAAGAAACGGTTTCCCTCAAAGAACAGATTCAGCTCTTAAGAAATGACCACTCTCATCCACAAATAACCCCAGTTGTCACCCCAAAACCTACCTTTTTCCCGATATCTCCACAACCATATTCCCCACCTAAATTAGACAACACCTTTTCTACTTTTCCATCTGCCTCCCAGAATCCATTCTCTTTTACCCAACCTATAAAAGGAGAACAGGAGTTTGATATTGCAAAATTGGTTTGGCAAAGAAAAGATGCCATTGCAGCACAAAAACAAGCCAAGAAAAGACGAGACCATGCAGAAAGTTCAAAAGGGTCCAACCTAGAAAATCTTATGATTTCTGACCAGAAGGCTCCAGACCTCTATGTCTCTCAACCAAGATGCATATCAGAAGAAGAGACTCCATGGTCCGAATCTTTGAATTCATCAGAAGAGGAATCCACGGAAGATAGCTCTCAATCAAGCGACGAATCCGCGACGGACTCTTCCGAAGACGATAATCCCCCAATATTTGTCAATCAGCCAAGAGAGCCAGAGGTATCTGAGATAGATAACGATCCCAGAAAGAAGATATGAGCCCATGGCATCCAAGCCAGTTGGAACTGGTTTCCATACTTTCACCTTAGACGACGTCAAGGTTTCAAAATGGCCTCAGAGGATCCAAGACTTCTATACTTGGATGGTGACCAAAAATTTGGTAGAACGCGAGAAGTATGTCATCCTGTCAGAACTCACTTCACGATTCTCTGGAATCCTCAGAGATTGGTGGAACTCACTTGCATTTCAAGAAAAGAATATGTTTCTTACTTCCCAAGATTTTGCCTTCAACATCCGGATCCTACATGAAGTTTTCTGCGGAGATACTGGCCAAAGACAGGAGAAAATGCGCAGACAACTCTTCGAGATCAAGTGTGTGTCATTCGACAGAAATGACATTGACAGACACTTTCAAAAAATGGCCAAGATATACTTTGAGATCGGCGGAGACATCAATCTGAAGCAAGCCTTCGTCTCTTCCTTTCCAAAATTGCTAGCAAGCCGAGCCATGACCATCATTGAAGAAAAGTTCCAGTCCATCACCATCCCACAAATTGGTTACATCAGGCAGGCTATTTTCGTCGCATTGGATGACATTTGTACAAAGGGCTCAGCCTTGAAGCAAATTATCCAGCACAATCCAGTGCTTGACAAGGCATGCTGCAAAACTGATCTGATCACCGGATCAGGATGTTCCTGCAGCACGTCCAGACGACGAAAAGAATTCAGGAGGTTCAAATGGCCAAGAATTCCGGATGGAAGATCAAGATCCAAGAGACGCACAAAGTATTTCAGACGCAGAAGGCCAGGAAATTTTCACAAGAAAGACAGATGCTTTATTTGCCATAAGATTGGACATTTCGCAAAAAATTGTCCTCAGTCAAGAAGATCTGTCAAACTCCTTGAAGAAATTGAGGATTACACAGGCATACATCTTGCAAAAGAGGAGGACCTTGAATCCATATTCTCTATGGATGATGAACCCAATGAAGAAACAATATTCTCTCTCGACATCTATGAGGATCAAGGCAATGATCACTACCAAATCTCAAAACTAGTGATCGAGGCCCGAGAGGAGATCAATGCTCTCACAGTCGTTCCTCAAGTAGAAGTCAAGGTCTACACATCCAAATGGGATAAACCAGCTCGAGTTATTGCTTTCATTGACACCGGAGCTGCATCCTCACTCATAAATCCTGCCGTTCTCCCTGAAGATCAATGGGTGCCGCATTTCAATGATTTCAACACTGCATCAAATGCGATCTTAACCACAACTGTCATTACAAAGCAACCAGTCACGATTGAGTTCTTCCCAACATTGAAGTACAGAACCAAGCTGCTAGGATCTGATGTGCCAGAAAAAGATCTTATTATTGGATTCGACATTTACAGACAGCTTAAAGATCAACTCCAGATAGAGGCCAACGGGATAGCTTTTAAAAAGCAGTTCAGACCTTATTCTGAAATTCCAAGGCTATTCCAAATCACCGATGACGAACAGATCAAAGAGATTGAGCTGAATCTCATTGAACATTCACGTGCTGAATCCCACAAGGATTTCATGAACAAAGGGAAAAGCCCGTTATGGAAAAACCAAGAGTTTTTTGTCAAGCTCCCTTTCAAGAAAAATGAACACATCAATCCGACAAAAGCCAGTCATTCAGGCATGAATCCAGATCATCTTCAACTTGCAAAGAAAGAATGCGAAGAACTTTTGGAATTTGATATGATAGAGCCGTCGGATTCACAATAGGCATGCGAAGCATTTTATGTCAACAAAAGAGCTGAGCAGACAAGAGGAAAACTCAGGTTAGTTATTAATTACCAGCCGCTAAACCATTTCCTCCAAGATGATAAATTTCCCATACCAAATAAACTCACTCTTTTCTCCCACTTAGCCAAGGCCAAATATTTTTCCAAGTTTGATTTAAAATCTGGATTTTGGCAATTGGGAATCCACCCAGAAGACCGACCCAAAATGGGATTTTGCATCCCCGATCATCACTTCCAGTGGAAAGTCATGCCCTTCGGTTTGAAAACTACACCCTCCTTGTTCCAAACAGCCATGATAATAATCTTCCAACCCATCCTCCATACCTCATTAGTTTACATTGATGATATCCTGTTATTTAGTGAGACATTGGACGAACATGTCAACCTGCTTCGTCAATTTGAGGCATTGGTAACAAATTACGGGAACACGCTCTCAGCAAAAAAGATGGTACTTGCTCAAAAGGAGATTGATTTTCTTGGAATGCATTTTGCCCGACGTGAATACAGTCCAGGACCGCATATATGTCAGGAACTACTTAAATTTCCGGATACCAACCTCACAACAAAACAGATCCAATAGTTCTTGGGTGTCATCAATTATGTTAGAGATTTCATCCCAAATATCTCTACATACATTTCACCACTCACAGAAATGCTCAAGAAAAATGCAACATCATGGGGAGAGAAACAGGATGAAGCAGTCAGAAAAATTAACGATATATGTAAAAATGTCAAGTCTCTCTTCATCCCTTCAGATGAGAAGAAGATACTGCAAACTGATGCCAACCATGAATATTGGAGTGCTGTTCTATTTGAAGAAAAAGATGGCTAGCGGAAAATATGCGAATACGCCAGTGGAATGTTTAAAGATGCCGAGCAACATTATCATTCCACCTTCAAGGAAATTCTTGCAGTAAAGAATGGAATCAAGAAATTCAATTTCTTCCTTATCCATACAGAATTTCTAGTGGAAATGGATATGAAGGCTTTCCAAAAAATGATCCGGATAAATTCAAAAATTATCCCCAATCCTCGGATTCTCAGATAGGCTCAATGGTTTTCTCCATACATGTTTCAAGTCAAGCACCTGAAAGGAAAGGATAATATTCTCGCAGATTTTCTATCGCGACCGGAGGAATTCTCAAAAAGATTTTCTCCAGCAAAACTGAAGCCAAATAGCCACATCTTTATGTTTTCACCGGGAACTAGTTCATTGAAGCCCACAGATCATCCACCGGAGTTGTTCAACCTCATGGATCCCTTTGATCCGTCGATTATTATGGAAAGAAGAACTTATTATGAGCTTCAAGTTTTCCGGCAATATGGAGGATCCATTCTCAAACCTTTTGGTGTCAATCCAGAATATCCATTCTTCCATATATTCATCGCTCAAGCCAAGGATTTTCCACGAGAATTATTATGGTTTTTCTGGTACCTATGCCATCAGTATTATATTTTCATGGAATTCAAGTGCAACGTCTTCATGGATTTTGATGCCATTGCACCATCCCTTAGAATATTTATACTATGGTTCAAACCTAGAAGATATTGGATTAAATGTTTCAGTGATTCCTATGAGCAAAATTATTCATGTTTCATAGGCCAGTAAAGATTATTAATGGAAAAGTCCAGGCGCAAACAGAGGCATCATTCTGGTGGAAATTTCCCGTGTCCATTTTATCCATGGAGGAAGAGTATAGTGAGGCACAAAGAATTATTTTCCAGCAAAATAGGTGCATCCCAAAAGAGATATGGCCAAAAGAATGGGCTAGCTGGAATTATACCAGTACCCATCCTCACTTGGAAAGAGTCCGGGAAGCTGCAAAAGAATATCAAATACCATATGAAGTCATCCGAGAGAGGATCACTGACGACATTTCCCGATTAAAGTTGCGGATTACATCTCTCAATCCAAAGGGAAAAGAACATAGCAGTGATGAACCGTCAAGTTCAGGGCGCTACTTCACAATGTCTTTGAAAAGATGCCTGGAAGGCAATTCAGTGATCGATAAAGGATAATTTCCTTAATCATTGCTAATCCCACCTTAATCCTCCATTACCTATCAAAAAATCCTCAAAAATATCCTACCCATGCCAACACAAATTCCCACATCTTTCCGTAACTAGCCGGGCCCTACTTCTTGTTGTTTTCCTACCATAATCATCCAAAAACTCTCAAAACATATCCTACCCGTGCCTAGACGAATTTCCGCATCTTTCCATGCTATGCGGGCCCCATTTCACCTTGTTTTCACATGCTTTCACATGCCTCCACATGCTTCTTCACATGCAACACAATGGAGTCACATGGCGTCACATGCTTTCACATGCTACACCATGTATATTTCAACCCGTTCACATGCTTTCAAGTGTTTTTAGTGGTTTGCCTAAAGTCCTTCACATGCCAAGAAGGATCCGCTTGTAGATAAGTTTGCCATGTAAGATAGGTTTGCTTTATCTAGAATGTTTGTCTTGTAATAACCTCCTAGTCCTATATAAAGGAGGGCTTGTAGTAGTTGTAGGATCATCTTGTAATCATCTTGTATTCGCATCAAATAATTGCCTTCTACAAAATCAGAAAATCAGCTTGAAAAACCTTAGAGTCATCCTAGAATTTTCTTGTAATTTTCGTGCACTCTTTGTAAATCTATTGTGATATATTTCCATATGAGTTCTTTCTAAATTTCCTTCTTGTTCTTCCTTTCGAATTGATGGAAAGGCCGGTCCATGTATGATAATAGAGTAAGTGTACTCTTTGAAAGTTAGCTTGTTGTAGTACGGTCCATGTATGAAATAGAGTAAGTGTACTCTTTGAAAGTTAGCTTATTGTAGTGCGAAAGTTTTCTGAGTTATGAACAGTTAACATTGGTTATAGTACAAAAGTTTTCTGAGTTGTGTAGCTTGGCAAGGTTGAAGCCAGCCCCTTTTGTAGGAAAACTTTTGCGACTATAAACAAATTAACTGCTTGTGTAGCTTGGCAATAGCCAGCCCGTTGGGTGTAGCTTGGCAATAGCCAGCCCCCTTTTTTGTAGGAAAACTTTCGTACCTATGATTAAGCTTGCTTTCCTCGAGTCTCTTGCTTTGTTTCTTGTACTGTGGTGCCGTTCCTACGATTAGGCTTGCTTTCACGGAGTCTCTTGCTCTATTCCTTATACTGTTTCCAGCAGGCATATGCTCGCTCTCATTAGGTTCCTCCCTTCTCGAAGTTTCTCCCTTCTTCTTTTTCTCAGCTTTCATCTGGTCCTTCTTCTTTTTATCAACATTATTCTTCAGCTGCTCCCCACTTCCTTTTTCAAGTTTCACATCATTTTGGATCGGGGTGGGATCCTTCAAGACTTTCCCACTTCTCAGAGTTACAGCATTCACTATTTCTTTGAAATTTCTCTCAATGTCAGCGAGGAGAGTTCCTGGGGCCCTCTCAGATAATATAGTTGCAATATGTCCCAACTCTTTGATAGCTGCTCAATGGGCGTCCAGCTTTTCATCTGTCTTAATAATGAAGGCCTTCGTTAGATCTTCTAGAACAGGCTGAATGGGTTGTTGAGGCTGAAATTGCTGCCTCTGCTGATTTTGGATGCTGGAGTTCCTTGTTCCTATGGTCTAGTGTTACTTTGTTGCCATGCATTAGCAGTACTCCCAGGTGAAATCCATGAAATACTGGGGTGCCTCTAACCTATTGTATTGAAATTGTAGTTTCCCACAGCATTTACTTCCTCAATTGAGGCTTGACACTCATGAATAGGGTGTCTCTTCCACCTATATCACAAACTACGTGAGGCTCACGTTGTATTAAGGCTACGGTAAGCTTCCATATTTGTTTGGCCATAGGATCAAGTTATACCTGCACATATGTATTAGCATCAACCTTGTGAACACTAGTTGATCTTCTTCTTTCAACACTCTCAGAGGGCCACTGATTTGCATCTTCAGATAACTCATCAAGAATTGTAACTATCTCCTCTAGAGTCTTCTTCATCAAAGGGCCTCCACCTGCATTGCTCGATGTTCTACGTGAGGCCAGTGTAAATCCATCCCAAAACTCGTGGAGTTGCATCAAGATATCGATTCTTCTATGTTGACACTTTTGAACAATCTCCTTAAACCTCTTCCACGCTTCAAAAACAGTTTCTGTATCTTCTGGCAGAACTTATGGATTTCTCTTCTAAACTTGCCCATTTAAGCTGAGGAGAACTATTTATCAAGGTATTTACTGTTCATGTCCTCTCATGTCCTAATCAATCCCATGGGCAAGCTTCGAAGCCACTGCTTTGCATCATCTTTGAGTGTGAATGGGAATGCCCTTAAGTACACTGCATCTCGTGATACACCATTGTATTGAAAGGTGTCCATAATCTCCTCGAAGTTCATCATATGTGTGTTTGGATCTTCAATCATCTTCCCTCTGAAGGCACAACAATTCTGAAGGGTTTGAAGCAACCTATGCTTCAACGCAAAATTATTAGCTGCAATTGGAGCTGGTCTAACTATAACACGCCCCAACCTCGGTTTAAGTCATTATTTTTCAGTATATGCAGACCTTAGAACCCTAAGAACACTCTCTCAAGGTTCTCCCATGATACAATACTAAAACAAAGGGCAAACAACACAAATCAAGTGTCGAGAATCCCGTGGCGCTAGTAAGTTTCTTGTTCTTCTTGTTGTTGCTGATTTTTGTGTTGTTCCAGCTCATGTGGGAGGTTTTATTGAGTTTTTTTATGTTATGTAAAATACTCCCTCAATCTTTAATATCTTCAAGCCTTTTAAAGTGATTCTAGTGCCGAAAAACCCTAATTGGTTGCTAGCTTCGCTTCCTTGTTCTTGTGGCAGCATTGGAGGGATTTTTCATTGTCAATTAAGGTCAAATTGGAGTTGTTCTTTCTGTTTAAAGGTAAATAACCTCATACCCTACTTGTATTTTAGATTATCCAAGTTACGGCTAAGTCGTTGAAGCTAGAACTTGTGAGATATATGTCGAAAGGCTTGCTAATAATGTTGTTGGTTGGTGGACTGTTTTAGGAGGCTCAATATGATTATCATTGATGTTGTTTGGGCTGTTTGGTGATTTTTTTAACTTGTGGGAAGTCATATAAATAGGGGAGGTGCTGTTCGTTTCATCGTAAAATAGGTTACGGTTGATACATAATAGTTACGACGCTTAAACGATAACGATAGTGTCATTTCTCTTATTATAGACTAAGGAGTCGTGGCATTTCCATAGCTTGAGATTAGGCAGTATATACAAGGTATGCGAGGCTATCCCTTTCCTCCTTTTGCGTGACTCCGATTGTACATAATGTAATGAACGAACTTCCAAAGATACTCCACTCTTAAAAGCTAGCAGTACTTACATTGTTTCCCTTCTTATGGAACGATTGATATTGATGTTATTTCTCTTATTCTTATGTTATCAATGTTGTTGGTACTTCCTGATTCTTTTAAGATTCTTGATGAAGAGTTAATCCTAATAACGTGTGCGGAGGATATCCACCTTACGTCACTCTAAAAGGTTCAAAATGTGAATCCAATGAGTCCAGCACGCATCATATATATGTATCTATTTTACTCTACCGAGCCCCGCTATAGTTGGTCGGGTACGGCACCTATTGTGAAACCACTAATCAGTTGGGTTTTACCGAGCTCCATGTGGCCGAGTATGATTCTACCGAGCCTAATGATGGCCGGGTACGTTTTTACCGAGCCTATTAGGGTCGGGTACGATATGTTGATAATGATGCCCACAGAGGCGTATGTTTTAAAAGTTTATGTATATATATATATATGCATCATGCATTCGTATCAGTAGCCCTCAGAGGTACCTAGATGTTATAGGTTGTATATT
This sequence comes from Nicotiana obtusifolia, assembly GCA_002018475.1. Classification (NCBI taxonomy): domain Eukaryota; kingdom Viridiplantae; phylum Streptophyta; class Magnoliopsida; order Solanales; family Solanaceae; genus Nicotiana; species Nicotiana obtusifolia. The sequence goes on along the minus strand of MCJB01049106.1, from coordinate 116,462 downwards.
CTTTATCCTTTTTTACATTATTGTTCTTACATATGCTTTCCTGCCTTACATACTCAGTACTTTATTCGTATTGACATCCTTTTACTTGTGACGCTGCATGTCGTGCTGCAGGTCCTGATAGACAGGTAGGCGAAACTCCCCCACCACAGTAGGCTGCCTAGTTCAGCGATTATTGGCGAGATCCTTCTCCGGACTTGCCGTTGTCTTGGATGCATTTTTGTTATAGGCGTTATGGGTATGTGAGGGCCCTGTTCCGGCAATGTTGCATCACTTATGTTCCTTTAGAGGCTCATAGACATGTGTCGACTCATGTATAGTTTGGATTGCCTTGTCGACTAATTTTTGTTGTATAGTCTCTCATGGCAGCTTGTCAGCTCGTACCTTATACGTAGCTTCATGATAGCCTTGTCGGCTCATGAAATATATGGTCATGCCATTATCTGCCATTTTTGGTTGTTTAGGATTCATGTCTACCATTTATACTGATCTCATCAGCCCTTATTGATAATAACAAAAGTTAGATAAAATGTGCGTTGGTGCTCGGCAAGTATGGCTCTGGTGCCAGTCATGGCCCTCCAGTTTGGGTCGTGAAATACTTGGTATCAGAGCAAGTCTGTCCTAGGGGTTGTCTATGAGCCGTGTCTAGTAGAGTCTTGATTATAGATGTGTATTGCGCCACACTTATAATCAGGAGGTTGCATGACATTTAGGGTTGTTACCTTTTTCCTGAATTGAGATCGTGCGCAGAGCTGAGTTGTATATATTCGTCTCTAATATTCACCATGTTCTTTTCAGCGATGCCCGCGACTAGGAATCAAGTGATTAGTAGACGCCTTGATACAGTTGCGAGAGAGGGTACCAGTCAGGTGCCTCCCGCCAGAGAAGGCCAAAGTGAGCCTCAGAGTGAGATGTCGTCTCAAACCTCATATACTCCTTCTCCTCCAGAGGATATAAGAAGGAACCCAGCATCTCCAGTTCCTCCATATGGTACTACAGACCAGGATATGCGGAGTACGGTACAGTTGTTTACTAGCTTGGTAGCTTCTTAGGACGCAGAGGCAGAATATCGGTGCTACTGATAAACCGGTTAGTGCGAGAATTTGTGACTTTATTAATCTGGATCCTCTAGTGTTTACCGGGTCAGACCCCAAGGAGGACCCGCAGACTTTCATTGATCAGGTTCATCGTACGCTGCAGGTTATGCACACTAGTGATACGGAGGCAGTAGAGTTGGTTTCTTATCGGTTACGGGATTTAGCAGTTTTCTGGTTTGATAGTTGCGAAAGATCCAGGGGCCCGAATGCTCCTCCACCCGTGTGGAAGAAATTTCCAGAGGCCTTTCTTCGTCACTACCTGCCAGTTGAGATACGATGAGCTAGAGCTGATAAGTTCTTGAACCTTCGACAGGGTAATATGAGTGTGCGAAAGTATAGTATGCAGTTTGATTCTTTAGCAAGGTATGCTCCCCATACAGTAGCCGAGATGAGCGATAGGGTGCACCTGTTCGTGAACGAATTGGGACCACATCTGATAAATGAGTGCACGACAGCCTCCTTGATAGAGGGCATGGATATTTCCTATATTCAGGATTATGTCTAGACACTAGAGGATCGTAAGCGCCAGCAAAGGGCAGACAGGGAGCAGGATAGGGGCCATCATAAGAGGGCGAGATTTGCAGGGTATTCTGGTGAATTCAGAGGTAGTGTTAAGCCCCAGTCTTCGAGGAGTTTGGCGCCACCTGTAGCTAGTGCTCCTTCATGCTTTCTGAGAACTCAGTATGATCAATTTACCTATTCTGGTTCAGGTAAGAGTTCGTGGGCATCAGGCTCACAATATCATAGGGATACTAGTTAGACGAGATCCCCAACACCTCATTGTGATCAGTACGGCAAGGCCCACTTTGGACTGTGCCATCGAGGTTCCGATATATGCTATTCTTGCGGATAGCCTGGCCATATGAGGCGGGATTGTCCAAACAGAGGAGGTGGTGGTATGGCTTAGCCGACTGGATCTGTGTCTAGTTCTTCCTCATTAGTTCGACCTCTAGCACAGGGTTTTCAGTAGTCGACAAGTCGTGGTAGAGGTAGAGGTGCAGTGCCGAGTTCAAGTGGTACTCAAAATCGAACATATGCTCTAGTAGGTCGACAAGATCTCGAGTCATCTCCGGATGTTATTACAGGTATATTGTCTGTGTTTTCCTATGATGTATATGCATTGATTGATCCGGGATCTACATTATCATATGTTACACCCTTTGTGGCTAATAGGTTTGGCTTCAAACCTGCATTAATAAGTAAACCACTTGCGATATCTACTTCGATAGGAGAATCAGTTATAGCTAGAAGGGTATATAGAGGTTGTACAGTGATGATTTGTAGTCGTCAAACCTCGGCGAATTTATTTGAGTTAGAAATGGTTGATTACGATGTGATAATGGGAATGGACTGGTTGGCCTCATGCTATGCAAATGTTGATTGTCGTACGAAGATGGTTAGATTTCAGTTTCCTGGTGAACCCGTCATTGAATGGAAGGGGAACATTGCTACGCTGAAAGGTAGGTTTATTTCCTACCTTAGGGCGAGGAAGATGATCTCAAAAGGTTACATTTATCATCTCGTTCGCGTTAGGGATGCGAAGGCGAAGCCGCCTACTCTACAATCAACCCCCGTGGTCAATGAATTTCCAAATATTTTCCTAGATGAACTCTGAGGTCTTCCTCCTGAAAGGGAGATAGTGTTTAGCATTGATGTGTTTCTTGACACTTAACCGATCTCTATCCCTCCATACAGGATGGCCCCGGCAGAGTTGCGAGAGTTGAAGGCGCAGTTGAAGGACTTGTTAGATAAGGGCTTCATTAGGCCTAGCACTTCACCTTTGGGTGCGCCAGTCTTGTTCGTGCGAAAGAAAGACGGGTTGTTAAGGATGTGTATCGATTATCGACAGTTGAATAAGTTTACTATAAAGAACAAATATCCACTTCGAAGGATTGACGACTTGTTTGACCAACTCTAGGGTGCCAAGTATTTTTCCAAAATTGACTTACGTTCAGGGTATCATCAGGTGAGGGTCAAGGAGAAAGATATTCCAAAAACAGCCTTCCGGACAAGATATGGGCATTTTGAGTTCTTGGTAATGTCGTTCGGGCTAACAAATGCCCCGGCAGCTTTTATGGATCTCATGAATAGTGTATTCAGGCCCTATCTCAATGTATTCATGACTGTATTCATTGATGACATTCTAGGGTATTCTCGTTCAGAGACAGAACACACGGGCCACTTGCGGATAGTAAGTTGTATGCTAAGCTCTCTAAATGTGAATTCAGGCTAAACTCAGTAGCATTCCTTGGCCATGTAATATCTCACGAGGGTATTAGTGTTGACATTAAAAAGATCGATGCAATAAAAATTTGGCCAAGACCTACAACACCATTAGAAGTCCGCAGTTTTCTAGGGTTAGCAGGATATTGTAGGAGGTTTGTAGAAGGGTTTTCCTCTATATCAGCCCCATAGACTAAGTTGACACGGAAAGCTACCAAGTTTCAATGGTCCGACGCTTGTGAACATAGTTTCCAGAAGCTGAAGAATCGGTTGACCTCCACGCCAGTGCTTACTCTCCCAGAAGGAATAGAAGGGTATATGGTATATTGTGATGCTTCAGGTGTAGGTTTTGGGTGCGTATTGATGCAACGTGGGAAGGTGATTGCTTATGCATCAAGAAAATTAAAGAAGCATGAAAATAATTACCCGACTCATGATTTGGAATTGGCTGTAGTAATATATGCTTTGAAGATTTGGCAGCACTACTTATATAGTGTCCATGTTGATATCTACACAGATCACAAAAGTTTACAATACATCTTCAAGCAGAAGGAGTTGAATATGAGGCAGCGTAGGTGGCTTGAATTACTGAAAGATTACGATGTCGAGATATTGTACCATCCCGGTAAAGCCAATGTTGTGGCAGACGCTCTCAGTCGTAAGTCAATGGGAAGCCTAGTACATATTGAGGCAGTAGACAGGGGTTGACTAAAGAGCTTCATCAGCTAGCCAATATGAGAATCAGATTGCTCGACTCTGATGACGGAGGTGTTACTATACAGAATACGTCAGAATCATCTTTGGTAACCGAGGTAAAAGCACGGCAATATGAAGATCTTACCTTAGTACGATTAAGAGAGAGTGTTCAGCAGTGTAAAATTATTGCTTTTGAGATTGGAGGAAATGGGGCACTAAGATATCAGGGTCGATTATGTGTGCCTAATGTAACAGGGTTGCGAGAGAAAATTATGATTGAGATTCATCAGTCCCGATATTCCATCCATCCCGGTTCGACAAAGATGTATCATGACATTAAGGAGCAGTATTGGTGGGATAACATGAAGAAGTCTATTGTAGAATTTGTAGCCCAATGCCCTAATTGTCAACAAGTAAAGATTGAGCATCAGAAACTCGGTGGATTGATTTAGAATATAGAGATTCCGACTTGGAAATGGGAGGTGATTAATATGGACTTCATTATTGGATTACCTCGCTCTTATCTTAAGCTTGACTCTTTCTGGGTGATAGTGGATCGACTTACAAAACGTGCCCATTTTCTGCCAGCTAAGACAACTTACACAGCTGAAGATTATACGAAATTGTATATCAAGGAGATTGTTAGGCTTCATGGTGCGCCATTATCTATTTATATCAGACAGAGGAGCTTAATTTACGGCTAACTTTTGGAGGTCTTTTCAGAAGGGTTTAGGCACACAAGTTAATCTCACCACGGCATTCCATCCGCAGACTGACGGACAGGTTGAACGTACCATTCAGACACTTGAAGATATGCTACGAGCATGTGTTCTAGATTTCAAGGGGAACTGTGATGATCATCTGGCACTCATAGAATTCGCCTACAGTAATAGCTACCGTTCCAGTATTAAAATGACCCCATACAAGGCAATATACAGGAGGAGATGTAGATCACCAGTTGGATGGTTCAAAGTCAGTGAGACAGAATTGTATGGGCCAGATTTGATTCACCAAGCCATTGAGAAGGTGAAAGTGATACAAGAGCGACTGAAGGCGGCACAAAGCAGGCAAAAATCTTATTTCGATGTCCGACGTCATGACCTGGAATTTGAGGTTGGTGACTGGGTGTTCCTGAAGATCTCGCCGATGAAGGGTGTATGTGTTTTGGGAAAAAGGGTAAACTGAATCCGCGGTATATCGGGCCGTACAAAATTCTTCAACGAATTGGACAGGTTGCTTATGAGTTGGAATTGCCATCCGAATTGGAATTTGTCCACCCGGTATTCCATGTATCTATGTTGAGGAAATGTATGGAGACCCTTCTCCGGTCGTCCCTGTCAAAGATGTACAAGTTAAAAGGATCAATCATATGAAGAAATGCCAGTGGCTATATTAGATCGACAAGTCTGCAAGCTGAGAACAAAGGATGTAGCTTCCGTTAAAGTATTTTGGAGGAACAATAATACGAAAGAAATGACATGGGAAGCAGAAGATGAAATGAAGTCTAAATACCCTTACCTGTTCCAGAATGAAGATAACGAGGATGCCGGTGGGACGCAAGATGCATTAGAAGGAGAAACGTCTCTATGAGGTAAGCAATAACTTGAGAATACTCGTTCTTAATACAAATTGGTGATATGCAGATAATGTAGATATCTATAATGCTTTGTATAGCCTCGTAAGGCCATAGGTTGGGTTTAACTGCTTGTAAGTTTGGCTAGTGTCCATTTAATAGAGGAAACTCAGCCGGAAATCTCCGTCAGAAATCTACGATGAGTTAGACTCCTCGTAAACCCTTACATTCGAGGACGAATGTTCCTAGGGGGGAGGGTGTTATAAGCCATATTTGCATATGTTAGCTTACGCTGTAAGTTAGTCTACGTAGGTCCGAGAAGAGATTATCTTTGAGATGATAAGAATTTAGTCCCATTGGTCTTAAATGATACAAGGGAGTAGACGAGTGGTTAGCAAGTACTAGAAGTTAAACGAATCAAGGATGTTGTAACTCGTATTTTCGGGTAAATCTAGAGGTGACTAATATTACCAAGAGGTTATGTGTTAAGGTATTTGAATCATATAATATCCGTTTCATAAGTCTTGAATTCAAACGTATTGTGAAACAAAAGTCGACAAACGTTGTCGTTACTTACGTTCATAATTTTACTCATACTTTAGGTCAAATGTTACTAATCTTTTTTCCAAATTTACTAGGAATTATGGGGTAATCTACCCACCAAATACAAGGTCTATGAGTCTAGTTTCTAACGCATTAAACCGTTTGTCGATACAATCTCCGAGTTGAGAGATATTCGTGTTTTTCCTAGACTGCGCCAAGCAGCTCTCGATGGGGCCCACATAGGTGGTTAAGACTTGTAGATGTATATAACACGTCTCAACCCCGTTTTAAGTCATTATTTTTCAGTATATGAAGACCTTAGAACCCTAAGAACACTCTCTCAAGGTTCTCTCATGATCCAATACTAAAACAAAGGGCAAATAACACAAATCAAGTGTCAAGAATCCCGTGGCGCTAGTAAGTTTCTTGTTCTTCTTGTTGTTGCTAATTTTTGTGTTGTTCCAGCTCATGTGGGATGTTGTTTTAAGTTTTTTATGTTCTTTAAAATACTCCCTCAAGCTTTAATATCAACCCTAGGTGATTTCAAGCCTTCTAAAGTGATTCTAGTGCTGAAAGCCCCTAATTGATTGCTAGCTTCGCTTCCTTGTTCTTGTGGCAGCATTGGAGGGATTTTTCGTGGTAAATTAAGGTCAAATTGGAGTTTTTCTTTCTGTTTAAAGGTAAGGAACCTCTTACCCTACATGTATTTAAGATTATCCAAGTTACGGCTAAGTCGTTGAAGCTAGAACTTATGAGATGTATGTCGAAAGGCTTGCTTGTAATGTTGTTGGTTGGTGGACTATTTTGGGAGACTCAATATTATTATTATTGATGTTGTTTGGGCTATTTGGTGATTGTATTAACTTATGGGAAGTCATATAAATAGGGGAGGTTCTGTCCGTTTCATCGAAAAATAGGTTACGGTTGATACATAATAGTTACGACTCTTAAACGATAACGATAGTGTCATTTGTCTTTTTGTAGACTAAGGGGTTGTGGAATTTTCATAGCTTGAGATTGGGCAGTATATGCAAAGTATGCGAGGCTATCCCTTTCCTTCTTTTGTGCGACTCCGGTTGTACATAATGTAATGAACGAGCTTCCAAAGATACTCCACTCTTAAAAGCTAGCAGTACTTACATTGTTTCCCTTCTTATGGAACGATTGATATTGATGTTATTTCTCTTATTCTTATGTTATCAATGTTGTTGGTACTTCCTGATTCTTATAAGATTCTTGATGAAGAGTTAATCCTAATAACGTGTGCGGAGGATATCCACCTTACGTCACTCCGAAAGGTTCAAAATGTGAATCCAATGAGTCCAGCACGCATCATATATATGTATCTATTTTACTCTACCGAGCCCCGCTATAGTCGGTCGGGTACGGCACCTATTGTGAAACCACTAATCAGTTGGGTTTTACCGAGCTCCATGTGGCCGGGTATGATTCTACCGAGCCTAATGATGGCCGGGTACGTTTTTACCGAGCCTATTAGGGTCGGGTACGATATGTTGATAATGATGCCCACAGAGGCGTATGTTTTAAAAGTTTATGTATATATATATATGCATCATGCATTCATATCAGTAGCCCTCAGAGGTACCTAGATGTTATAGGTTGTATATTCTTTATCCCTTTTTACATTATTGTTCTTACATATGCTTTCCTGCCTTACATACTCAGTACTTTATTCGTATTGACATCCTTTTACTTGTGGACGCTGCATGTCGTGCTGCAGGTCCTGATAGATAGGTAGGCGAAACTCCCCCACCACAGTAGGCTTCCTAGTTCAGCGATTATTGGCGAGATCCTTCTCCGGACTTGCCGTGGTCTTGGATGCATTTTTGTTATAGGCGTTATGGGTATGTGAGGGCCCTGTTCCGGCAATGTTACATCACTTATGTTCCTTTAAAGGCTCATAAACATGTGTCGACTCATGTATAGTTTGGATTGCCTTGTCGACTTATTTTTGTTGTATAGTCTCTCATGGCAGCTTGACAGCTCGTACCTTATACGTAGCTTCATGACAGCCTTGTCGGCTCATGAAATATATATTCATGCCATTATCTGCCATTGTTGGTTGTTTAGGATTCATGTCTACCATTTATACTGATCTCATCAGACGTTATAGATAATAACAAAAGTTAGATAAAATGTGCGTTGGTGCTCGGCAAGTATGGCCCGGGTGCCAGTCATGGCCCTCCAGTTTTGATCGTGACACTAACACATGATAAACCTTGATTGTAGACCGATCTAGCATAACCACCAAGTGGTCTCCCAGGACCGGGAACTATATTTCCGAACTGATCTGCAGCCAAGGGTTGATTCTGAGAAATTCTTCGACCCCTCGCTTCTTCATAAATAATTTGTGCTTCTCTAATAACTGCTTCCTCAGCATCCCGTGCAGCTTTTTCTCGTTGTTATGCTACCTCCTTCGCAAGGAAATCTATATTATCATCACCATTTCCAGTCATAGTTTCTTTGGTTGAGGATTTGCCAACCTTTTCTGATGTCTCGCTGAGATTTCTTTCCTTCCTCAGCTTTCGCAGTTTTTTTTCTATCTCTAGCTGGTATGGTAGCACTTCTTTTGCAGAAGCTCGAGTCATGCACCAATTAACCTGTATCCTACGCACAATCAAAGAACACTAAACGTAAAAAGGAAAAAATAAAATAACATAAAATAAAAAGAAAAATTCTTGAATTAGCACTACAAGCTATTTCAAACACTATTGATTACCAATCACGGCAACGGTGCCAAAATTTAACGAGCGCAAAAGCACACACTTAAATTCAGCTCGCTAATCAAATATTGTATAGTATATTATCGTATCCATATGGATTGGATTTAAACAGTATTCTTGTAGTTTCTAGCTTGGTTGTTATCCAAGATAATCAACAGTTGAGATTATAATTTGTCAAACTAAAATTAACTAAGAATCTAAAGCTATTGACTAATGAAAGTCGAAACAAGGAATAAGCAAGAAAGTTTATCAATGGGAGAAAATATGGGTTGATGGGATAGGTGCAAGATAATTTGTTGAGATCTAACTCTAGATAATTCACTTCTAATGTTCAAGTGAGTCTCATTAATTCATTCAATCGTTCGTTCAAACGTTCAGCAAAAACTCCTCTCTCAATTAAGTCAACCTCACAAGATGAACCAATTTAATCACTTGAAGTATGCAAGAATGTGTAGTAGACTGGTCTTTAGGAAAACCTCTTTCGATTATTCTCCTACCTGGGTTTAATCAATGATTCAACTAGCTTCTTTCGGTTAGTAAGAAGTATTAATGAACTTAACCAATAATATAATGCAAAAATATCACAAGTTATGCCTCCCTCGATTATATTAAAAAGTGAATATAGATGCAACAATTAAATCATCCAAAAACTCTTTAATACATAAAAGTAGAGTTATAATCCACAAACAATCATCAATACACCAAATCCATCAAACCCTAAAGAGAAGTACTCCATAGATATGGAGCGAATCATCACAAATAAAATTAAAGTATAGGAAAACATAAACTCAATCCAAACTCGTGTCTTGAGTGAGGAAGGAGTGATAAAATCCTTGTGTTAGTGTTCTTCCAACTCCTCCTTAGCCTTCTCCGGTTGAATATGCGTCAAAAGTCCAGAAAATAATATTTTTCCATGTATTTATACCAAGTTGGGTCGGGCCCAGATGAAATCACCTTTTCAAGCCGAAATAGGTTATTTACTCTGTAAAAAATACACAGGCCCGCCGCACGGGGCGACGCGCCATGCTGGCCATTATTGGGGAAATCTAAAGAGCTAAACATCTATCAGGCAGTAGGAAATAGGCAGTTGTGGCGCCCCACGCGGCGCTCCATGTGCTGCGGCAGTGGGAAATTCTCAGAGTATGGCTTTTTGCTTGATTTGTGATGTCCAGACTTGGTCCTCAACCCCCGAACACAATCCCGGCTTAATCCCTTGGGCTTTTACTCAGACTTCTAAGCTCCAAATCGCTCGAATTAGGTCCACAACATCTACGTTACTCGGAATCACTCCTACAAGGCATAAAATACATAATAAGTACAAAACACTACCAATTAAAGCTCAAACACAAATAAGGTGCACTGAATTGGAGTGCAATAAGTGACTAAAACACGCAATTATAGACTACCATCACTAACCCCCCTCTCCTGGCCCCATATACCCTTTATTCTCCGAGCGACCTCTACAACTTGCTGAAATGGAGTATCCATCTCCAACTCTCGAGCAATGATGAATCACAGACCATAACTAAGCCCCTCGATAAATTTGCGGACTCTCTCTCTGATTCAGCTACTGGAACTCTGTGCGCCACCCATCCCGGAGGGTTCGGAGAACAAACTCCCTCAAAAATATCTCTGAAAACTGAGTCCATGTGAGTGGCGCTGCATCAGTTGGCCTACCCTTCTCATAAGCCTTCCACCACCTATATGCTGCCCTTGACAGCTAAAATGTAGTAAAGGCTACTTTGCTCACCTCCACAATGCCCATGATGAGGAGAACACAGTGGTACTTGTCCAGAAAACCTTGCACATCCTCAGTAATTGCGCCACTGAAAGTAGGAGGATCATATTTCTTGAACCTTTCAAGCCTCTTCTGCTCCTCCTCTGATATCTCTGGCCTAACCTTAGGCTGAACTAGAACAACAGGCTATACCAGAACTTGACCAACATGAGCCCGCTATTCTGGAGTACGGGCGGAGGGAGTTTGAGCTCCTTCCTAGTCTGTGAAGTAGCTGGTGCAACCGGAATAAATCCCGCATGAGCCAATGTACCAAACATGCTTAGGAACTACGCTAAAGTCTCATGAAGTCCAGAGGTAGTAATAGGCACCTCCGGTGCCTGCTCTCCAACCGGAACTACTAGTGGCTCCTTTTTTTTTTTCGATTAAATATAGTATTTATTAATTAACAAAAGAGTACAAAACGGAGAGGGACATAGACCTTACCTCCCAAAAGAAAGTACATGTACTTATTGTCATCCTAAAGTGTTGACAATAAGTACCTAGGTAATAGTAAGAGATTAGACCTATTATAATGTGACGATTGCCCTTTTGACAGTAGGCAGTCGTATGTACAAGTTTTCCTAGGTCAGCTATACAAAAAAATACATATGTTCCTGTTGTGACCAAATGATTGTAAGATTTGTTTTTCCTAATGCACCTCTGACAGAAATCAATGCTATCAGAGTTCTGCAAAAAGATAGCAAAAGAGCACGAGTTATCTTCAATTCCGCTTTGTCTCCTGATACAGGGAAAGCCAAGTTGAAGATATCCATCCATATGTGTCTTGATGCTGCTTGGTGGGGCTGTTGGTTGTGATTGTTTGTGATTCTTGATGGTGGAGTTGCTGCTGTGTTGTGTGGGTGTCCTGTTGTGCTTTGGATCATCCATGTTGATGTTGCTTTTGGTATTGTTGCTGTCTGTAGTACAGTTAACGTTCCTGTTGGTATTGTTGCTATCTGTAAGTTGAAGTTGAAGTGTGGTAGCCTAGAGAGTGATGCTGAATCTGTTATTGATCCTGCTTTGATTACTGTTGTTGGAAATCCTACTTGTAGTATCTGTTGCTGCTTGTTTCCTTGCACGCTGTAATTTATTTGTATTGCTGCTGTCTTGACTCAAAATGTTGCTATTTCTGCTGGTCAGTTTGGGTATTATGCATGAGATGCTGCCACTGGTGCTCCTCAGGTTTCTGCTGCTGTTGTATCTGCTGTGTTGGTGTAAGAGAAGTAGCTGTGTTGTTATGTATTACTGTTGGACTGGAGGTTGGCAGGGTATGGTGCTGCAGTTTCTTTTGTTTCTTCTATTGATGTTGCTTTTGCTTCTGGTACAGGGATAGTTGGGGTGCTTGTGCTTGTGAGAATTCTGAAGTTTGATGTTCCAGTGGAGAGTGTTGTGAGTGTAGAAACATGATGATTGATGCAGTTGCATTAGATTGAGCACTCTAGGTGCTGATACCACACAATGCAACTGCGCCAATAATCTGTTCCTATGTGGCCGGCTGCTTCTAAAAGACTTATTGTTTCTGTGAATTTGTTGGCAGTGTTGTTGATGATGTATGCTTGATTGTGTTGGAAACTTGGATGCTTATGATGATTTTCTTTGAGGTTGTTGGTGAGGGTCTTGGGGTTCTTGCTGCTGGTTGTGCTGTGACTTTTCTTCCTTCCTAGTACCTGCTGGAAATTGGGCCTTTGCTGTGATTGTATCCCTTTTAGAGATTGCTGCATTTGTGGAATGGCCATATCCTGATTAGTGTTGGTACCATTGTTGGTAACATGGCTGCTGTTGCTATAGCAAGATGACTGCTGTTTGAGTTCTGTTCTTTGTCTATCACTGGTGCTGTCACTGGTGTTGCTTTCTTTGGTGCTATTATTTTCAGTGGATTTCTGCTGGAAGGAACACCTCTACTGTGTTTGTATCTTTTTTATCCCTTGCTGCAGTTGTGAAAATCTTGCTATAACATGTTTCATGAAGTTGCTGCTGATGAAACAAATTAGTTGTTGCTTGGGTTTCATCCTTTGTCTTTTATTGATGCTGCTGATCTCACTGGAAGCATTACTGTTGTCTCTGATATTGCTGGTCTCAGTTAGCTGCTCATGCTGTCTTTTACTGTCAATGCTTCTGCAATATCCCTGCAATACTAGCTGAGGTTGCTGCAATTGAGCATCCTGTGAGTTGGATGCTATTTCTGCAATCCCATCTCTGGTGCTGCCGGCCTTAATTGACTGCTCAGTCTGCTGACTTCTGCTGTCTATGCTTCTGCAATGTCCCTGCAACACTATCCAGGAGGTTGTGGAGTGTGTGTGAAGTTGCTGTAATTGAGTATTTTCTGAGCTTGTGCTGCATATGTTCTTGTTTGTTGCCAAGGTTATGCTTTATGGGAGGGGGGGG